>JAOTJB010333628.1:0-13069 GCA_027123815.1 Erythroxylum minutifolium
GTAGTTCTCATAGCTAGAAAATTATGAGCATTGAGTGGTGAACCTTGCTATGTGCTCGATAGTAGACTGTCCAACTTCTCCAGAAAATAATATAAAATTTGGGATTTTTACACCCCTAGGAAAAGCTTCCCTGTTAATGAATTCAGGATAAGGCTTCATAAATTCAGGTCGAACAATTTGATTGAACCTGAGCTCATATAACGCTTGGATAATCTCGTGCAGTGCATCCCTGGTGACGTGATCTATCATTTGACTGTTTTGTCAGGACATCGCCTGGCCCATGATCACCAGCTGCTGAACTGCCTGGTGACTTGTAACCTTGGGAAGGCCTGCATATGGTTGGTCACCAGATTCCTATTGCCCCCTGAGCTCATTCCCTCTTCATAAAGGTGAGGTTGAGTCGCTGGTCTAGTGTGGCTGTGAAACTGAATAGGGGTCTTGTTGTTGACAGACGCCGGAGGTAAAATAGCTTTTGATGTCTCATCCTTTTTATGTGGTGGCTAATAGGTGGACACCGGTTATTTCTCCTTGTTGGGGCTGTCAATCCTAGTGGATTGCCCCCCAGCTCTTTCACAGGAGAAGTTTCTCTTAACTTGGCAGCCTTGGCTGCCGACTCCTCACTATCAGTTGGAGTGGCCGTAGGTGCCATTGACTGATTTTCCGCAGCCACTGGTAGCTTGCTAATCTGCGATTCAGTTTGATGTAGTGTCTTGCTTGACCCTCCTTTGCCTACGCTTTTGTTTTTCTCTGGCATGGTAGATCCATTAATCGTGACCAAAATTTCTTTTTGATTACTCCCCAAAGTGTTCACGAGAGTGTCTGTTTTAGCTGTCGATTTCTCTGTGGCCTCCAGAACCTTCATTAAAAGGATCTCAATGTTGCTTGCTTGACTTAACTCAATGGATTGAGGTTGATCTTCCTGCGTTGCTGTTGCAACAATTTCCATATCATTACATCCACTGATGGAAATGTCAGTACTCTTATTAGATCGTGTTTTTGTCATTGCATGGTCCCACCGGGCATGCCAAAAATATGTTTACCTTTATTTTGATTAAAGGTTAACACGTAGCCCTTTGTTTCGGTGTGAATGTGTTTACGAGTGTGCCAAGAATTTAAAGTGATTCTAAACTAGGAAGTAAAGAAAAAAGATATTGTGACTCGTAATTTCTGACTTCTAATCAAATGATTGTTTACGCTAGAAAGGGACAAAAAATATAATAGAAAAGAACTTTGCTTTATTGATAAACAATTCAGCAAAACACAATGATGAAGAAATTGGAAAATATTGATGACAATTGAAAAGAAAAGACTAATGCTAAAAACTAGGGAATTGCCAAAAATAAGCTAATAGGTTTGCTGGGATGTCAGGATTTTTGGTATGTTAGAGATTTTGGAGAGACCCTTTCCTATTTCAAAACTTCTATTTATAGCCAAAACTGATGGGTGTCCAACCTTGATCAAACATGTAATCCGATAAAACTTTATCCTGCCAGATAGAGATAATATTTGGATAAAACTTTATCCTATCAGATAGAGATAAAGTTTGGATAAAACTTTATCAAGTTATCATCTTATCTCCTCATTATCTTGGACTTCAAGACTCCCACTCCAACTCAAATTCTACTGCTTTCCTCTTTGCTGGATATTGAATTTTTGATGGGCCAGGATCAGTGGATTTCTTTTGGACTTCAAACCATGGGCTCTCTTTGGGCTTCGAATTTTTGGCCCAAAACAGTAAAATGGTCTGAACCCATTTTTTGGTGTAAATAGTATGTTTAATGTTCTATTAAAATTTTTTCAAGATGTCAACTTTTTGAAAACATGATATAAATTGTAGTATTGTATCTTTTAATCTGAGTGACATACTTCGTTTCTAATTTCTACTATTAAAATTTTTAAATCTCAACGTCGTTTACATTTTATTTGAAAAGACACTCAACATAATTCTTCAATTTGCAAGGCTTGATTATATTGTTATGATACTGTACTCGTATTAGTTTTTAATAAGGTACTGTATCAATACCGGTTAATATTAAGTACCGTTTTGGATAATTTTTTAAATTTATAATATAGTCCTTAATTTTTTTAAAAATTTATACTATAGTCCAAATTTATGTTCTTCCAATAAAAAGATCCCTATCATGAAAAATCTAAACTGGTCAGTTGTCTGATTCAATTTCAATTAATAATGTATAAAAACTGACCGATTTATCAAAGAACCGGCTAATTTTCAACTAATTGATCGAACCGGTTAATCAATTGTCAAGTCACATTCTAATAAAATCACTCCCTATAACGACAAAGCCATCGAAAAACCCACGAAACCTATTTACTCTCACTTTAGGAAAAATGAAACCTATAATAAAGATGAAAGCCTTCTTCTTTTCTATTTCCTCAGCATCAGTGTTTTTCTTTGTATCCATCGCCATAGGTCTCTTCTTTGCATCCACAGAAGACGAAGGATTGTGGATAGAAACAGGTGAGCAATTTAGAAACATCAGGGTTGTTCAGCATCGAGACAGAGTCCGGCACATTATGGGTGGCAGATGTTGACAGGTGCAGAACCCTCTATCGAGCTATCCTTCTGGGAGAGCTCAATGTCATAATTAAGGTACTGGAAAATGCAAGAGAAGTTAACTACAGTGAATTTGCGGTAATATTTGAGATATGTCCAGGCTTAAACACCCAAATCTCTTACCACTATGTGGATACTGCATTACAGGTAAGGAGTACATTTCAAAGTAACAAGAATGCCTAAAATTTGTAATTATACATACAACTGCTGCTATTGCGTATGATTTGGACAAAAAAGTGTCGAGGAAAGCAGAGCAGAATGTTCTCATCTTTGATTTAGGTGGAGGAACTTTTGATGTTTATCTATTGATGATTGAGGAGGGGATTTTTGAGGTTAAAGCCACAGCTGGTGACATTCATCTTAGTGTTAAGGACTTCGATAATAGACTTATGAATCATTTTGTTGCAAAGTTTAAGAGGAAGCAAAAATATTTGAGATTCAACGAATGGGTTTTGGAGTGAAATGGTGATTTAGTTGTCTAAGTTGCTATAGAGTTCCAATTTGTCCTGCAGATAAGGGGATAAGGATAAGGCAGTAATTAGTTTTTTGTAACAGTTAGAAATCCATTTCAATATCTAATTTTGATATTTACGTTATATAAACTCTTTGAAGTATTGAATTTGTTGATCTAAAACAATAACATGACTATTCGCTGAAGCAAAGTTTAACAAGTGAGCACTCTATTGTTGGTTTGTTTCTGTGTATATGTATGGTCATCATTACTATTGTTTGTTTTTGTCTTTTGATTCCTAATTATTCCATCTTTTGTGTTTACTTAATTGTTCGGTCTGTTATGTTCTGTTGTTTATGTCTGTTGCGTTTTGGTTTTTGAAAAATGGATGTTTATGTCTATATCAGATTTGTGTATGTTACATTTTGGGTTCTGAAAAAATAATGTATGTCTATATCATATTTATGTCTATTGTGTTTTGGTTTCTAGAAAAGGATATATGTCTATATTAGTCATGGAACAGATCCTCTGCTTAAGCCTTTATCACTTTGTCAATGCAAAAAACTTTCATGAGTATCTTTCTCATCTGTTACTATACCATGAAATATTTATATTTTCTATTATGAATAGTATGAATTTATTGCCCTATAAAGAAGTAATAAATATTTTTAAAATAATAGAAAGTTTACAATATCCATATGAGAATGAAGAACATAAATTTTATAGTTTTGTTTTTATTTCGTTAATTTTATTTTTATTATTAACTTTATAATTTTTCTATTGTGTATTTAAAGCACTTAGTAAGAAGAGAACCTATGATCCAATTGATATTGGTTGTATTGAACATACTGATTTTTGAATCGAATAAGAAGAACCATCGCCTGATCTTGATTACAATAAACTTGAAAAGGTGATTTTTGAAGAAAATACATTTGTCACAACGAATAAATTAAGAACATTTACTGATGATCAATTCATATCTTATTTTGATCATGTTTAAGTTAAAAGTATAATATATTACAAATTTACAATTGAGAATAATTTCATACCTTAATAATTTGTAATTTATTTGAATGCAATAGAAGAATTTTATGTAAATACTTTAGATGAAAGCGTAGTTTACGAGTCCTTAGATAGCATTGCAGAAATTAACGTATGAGATGTTGAGAAATCAAGTAGGGATTTGATCTAGTGCGCAGCAGAATAATTATAAAACTTTTTTGTATTTAACATACTGAAAGTCAAGATCACTTAAATGCTATAAAATGACTAACATATAAATCATAATAAAACGTGAATCGCAATTTATACCTTACTCCAAATCTTGATTGTTTTTCTTGTCACATCTTTTGAACTGTTTTTAAAATCGGTCCATTTTAACCACCGAAGCTGCATAAGTGTCCGACCTCTAACAAAGATGAGAGAATTATGCAACTGTTGCAGAAAGGGTTAGACAAGGAGTGCTAACTCCTTTAGAACTTAATCCTATTTATAATTTGTTTTAAATATCATAGTAAATCATATTCATAGTAAGCATATTATAAATAGGTTTCATACTAATTTTAATTAAACTTTGATTAAAATTACAACAATTCTGATTAGATACCAATTATACCCAAATAAGATCTAATATTTCATATTAATCCTTATTTATTTAATATCTTATATTTAATTATAAAATTTCTTAAACGTTACATTCAAATATAACTTGATTATGACATCTTTTTTTTTCTAACTCATTCTTTATATGTGACCTATTAGGTTCCCAAATATGTTGACAATGAATATAAGTTATAACCTTAGATTATATTTAGGAATAGATAAATTAAACTCTTTTAGTTTATCTTTAATTCTCTAATTAAAAAATTTATATCCATATATCAAGATTGACATATAGCAATGTGTCATGATTACTTAAATATTTAGGAATGTCAAATTGATTTTGACTAATCTTTTTGTGCATGATTGTTTCATATAATTTAATTCTTTAATATACAATGTTCTAACTAGACATAGAACATATAATTAATACCTACTCTATTTGAGTCTAAGCATAATAGTTCCTTACCGTTAGCAATTGATTCAATTAATAACATTTGTAAATTATTTTACAAAGTGTCATTACACGTTGGGCAAGGATTTCCCTAATTAATATTAATCGAGAATAAGAGAACATTATGATGTGAGCAAGAGCACAAATCGTCATGGAGTTGGCATGAATGACAGAGGCAAGGGATGAGAGCTAGCTATGCCAATTGGGCCCATGACCGGAGCTAGGGCTAAGAGACTTAAGGAGGCTCTCCATATGCATGTGGGGTATCTTTTGGAGAGGATGGAACAATCCAAGCCTATGGGAGGAGAGATTTATGGATCTCAGCTTAAATTGATCCATCTAACTCAAGTCCTTAGATCGGATATCGTTGGGACTTGAAGACATGGACTATTAAGCCCATACATTAGACCTTTTAATTATTTTAAGTTAAGACATTTTCTTAATTTTGGGCTAACCCATGTTAAAGCCCGAGTACTTATTATTAAATTTAGGTCTAACTAGGTTCATTAGGGTTATTGTAGGATTAACTATTATCTTTTGATTGAGTCGTCAGCCATAGTGAGGTTTATTCCTTTTGTTCTTGTTTCAACACGAATCAATAATTCACTTATCAATTTTTTGCAAATTGTGGCGTGTTTGTTTGATTCAAACTCCTTAGTTTTAGTTCCGATCATCTAGGTTGCTTGAATCATGTATTCGTGAGGTCTAGTAGGGATTGAACCTTGCGTATCCTCTTATTTTGTTGAATTTCAAATCTTGTTCTTCCTTGTCGAAACTTCCAAACATCCACAAACTCATCAAGCCGATGCCATCATCATTAACTTCTAAGGATTTTTGGACAACCCTTAATTGAAATCACCTCCGTGTGCGCGTCAATTGGTATCAGAGCATTGGTGTGAGGTAAATTCTTATTTACTTCAAAGCAAAATTAGGGTTTGTTCGTTACCTTCATTTAATTTTACTCCTTCAAACCCATCAACTTCAACCAAACCTAGGATGTGAAAATTTTCGACCTAGGGTTTCTTCTCCTCCTTGTTTTATCTTCTATTGATATTCGAAAAAAAAGTCTGGAAAAAAACTGAAAAAATCCAAAACAGTCTAAAAATCCAAAAAAATATGAAAAAATATCAAAAAAAGCAAAGTCAGAAAAAATCTGAAAAAGACAAAATTTTAAAAAATTCAAAAAAAAGAAAAGTAAAAAACTAAAAAAATTTTGAAAAAATCTTTAAAAATGTCCAAAAAAGTCAAAAAAATTCAAAAAAATGTATTGATTGAATTGTTCAATTACATTGCTTGATCATTCGAAGGTGATTCAATGAAGGGTTGTCCAAAAATCTTCAGAAGTTAATGATGATGGCATCAGCTTAATAAGTTTGTGGATGTTTGGAAGTTTCGATAAGGAAGGAAAAAGAAGAACAAAATTTGAAATTCAACAAAATAAGAGGATACTCAAGGTTCAATCTCTACTAGATCTCATGAATACGTGATTCGAGCAACCTAGATGATTGGAGCTAAAACTAAGGAGGTTGAATCAAACAAACATGCCACAATTTGCAAAAAATTGATAAGTGAATTATTGATTCGTGTTGAAACAAGAACAAGAGAAATAAACCTCACTACGGCTAACGACTCAATCAAAAGATAATAGTTAATCCTATAATAACCCTACTGAACATATTTATACCTAGGTTTAATAATATGTACTCGGGCTTTAACATGGGTTAGCCCAAAACAAAACAAAAAAGATGTCTTAACTTAAAATAATTAAAAGGCCTAATGTATGGGCTTAATAGTCCAAGTCTTCAAGTCCTAGTAGTATTCGGTCTAAAGATTTGAGTTAGATGGATCAATTTGGGTTGGGATCTATAAAGCTCTCCTCCCATAAGCTTGGACTGTTCCATCCTCTCCAAAAGATACCCCACATGCATATGGAGAGTCTCCTTAAGTCTCTTGGCTCTAGCTCCGGTCATGGGGCCAACTGGCATAGATAGCTCTCCTCCCTTGCCTCTTTCATTCATGCCAACTCCATAATGATCCATGCTCTTGCTCACATCACATTATCCATAATTACTCTAGGGTGATGAATCCTATATTGACCACTCAATTACCTCTATATAGTTCATGTTATATCCACTAACTACTGACTGAGCGACCCATAATTAAAATAAGTCATAAATAGTATTAAATCATATAAATCCTTATATGAGATAACTTTGGAGATCTTAAGTTAAAAGATTACTTACAAAATCATCACAATAAGAATTTCTATAGACATATAAGTAATGTTCTAATTGGAATTTTCATATGGGGTCAGTTCAGTGAACTTGTTCTCTAATAAGCACCCACATGCTTGTTTAAGTATCTTCATACTTTAACCTATGAGATTAACTAATTCATAAGGAAAAACATAACTTCTGCTAATATTTTTACGTTCTATTAATGTCTAGACTCAATAGAACAATGATTAGGAAAAATTTAGGGATAATACATAAATACAATATAAATATCATAATTATAATTATAATCTCATTATAATTTAATTTACAATGTATATTTATCCTGTAGAATTTATTATATACATCTAAATATTTATAAGATAAATAATTCCTTCAAATTATTATGTCACTAAATTACAATCAATTGATTGGCTGAGGGCATCCAGACCTCTTTTCTATTGGTAAAGATTGCCAATTGAGACATTATAGAATATTTTAAACTTCTTTTAATAAAATTTTCTCCATATTACAATCATGCTATTAATGGGATAGTGGTTTAGTGAGAGAATTCTGCAAGATTCTCTATATTGAGCACTTGCTTAGATCTTACAACCTTTATCTTAATTATCATCATAATTAAGAAAGACTGCTTAAATACATACTAGGTTATTTGATGATACCTTAGCTCCTTTTATATGCAAAAAGGCTCTAACGTTCTACAATAGTTTATTGTCTTGAATAATGCAATGTACTATATCAAGTTTATTAAAGAACTCATTGATCCAAATAATCATTCCCATTAAATGAAAAATGTATTATGACTTAATTAACAACCATTGCTACGTTGGAACTTTTCCAATCTCCAAACATATTATTTTAAGTAAAATGTATCTTAATCAAGATTTACTTCTAAGGTTAATATCCATGTAATCTTGAACTCAAATATCAAATCATACATAGAATATAGATAGCTTTAATACTTTACAAGTATCAGATATCTTAAATACTAAACAACTTTAGTACGCTATCAATGTACTTGGACTAGAATAGGTAAACAACTCTTGTATCTATCTTATAGATCTAACTCCCATAATTAAGTTGTTACCTTTTCATACCCAATAAGAGTAATTTTTAGACAATTATATTTTTAACAATTGAAAGTACAAATTGTTGTTCTCTATGAGAAATATATCTCTACATATTCCCATTAAAAAGGATAACTATGCTCCCACTAGCCTTCTTATAGACATGATAAATTCACAATCATCCCCAAAACAAACTATTTGAATTTATCATAAAATCAACATCTCATAGCCTTTTAGCTATACATCTAATGTATCAATAAATGTAATAGTATTAATTAGATATATTGTTATGAGATTTGAAATTTTCAAATATCATCTTACTCCCACTACTTATCTTAAGAACCATTCTCCTATAATTATACATTAAAACAAACAATTTGTTCAATAGGTCTGTTAGATTATATACAGCCTTTTAGATATCTCATAACATTTTATTATCTAAGTTAGTTCTAAACTTAGTGGATAATATATGCTTCCACTAAGCATCACATCCTTAAATCATTAAATTCGACTCTTTCAAAGCCATAGTGTTCCATATATAATATGAAATCTTTTTAATTGAAAGTAGGTTATTGTACTTGACATAGCTATAGAAGAATAACATTACATCATACAATATCTCATATTGTGTTTTCTTCCTTACACAAATCGAAACTTTTATGTAATTTAATTGTAAAGATATTTGTTAGAAAATATCATTTATTATAGATAACCAAAATTTTTTATCTCACCATATCGATCTCATATAAGTGTTTTAGCATTCTTAATGCCTTTTCTACTTAGATTTAAACAATTTTAAAATTTTAAAATCAATATTCCATTTAATGCATATGACTATATCTTATAAAGTAATTGATCTATATCACAAAAAATCATTAATAGTCTAATGAAATATAAGTATCATCCTTTTATAATATTTTATCACATCTAGCACATCACATGTATAAGATCTAACAATTCAATACCACAAAAAATCATTAATAGTCTAATGAAATATAAGTATCATCCTTTTATAATATTTTATCACATCTAGCACATCTTATGTATAAGATCTAACAATTCAATACCATCATTATCATTTCACCACGAATACTAATATGTATGTTCCATAATTTTTTAAATTAATGTTTTAATTAATTGTTTCTTGTTTTTGATTCATCGACTTTTTTCAGCAAGAAGAATAGGAAAGAAAAAATAAAAACAAAGGAAAATATACAAAACTTAAATGTAATTTTCATGAAATTATATATTCTTAATTAGTATAAATCTTTTACAAATACTTCACATATTCAACCTAAGAAGTGAAAACAGGTCAAATAATATGACCAAAATACTAGGGGTAAAAATTCAAAATTGATTTTCATCTTCTCTTCTTTAAAAAAAAAGACGAAAATCAATATAAATCTAATGGATTTAGAATGAATTCTTTAGTAAATCAATTGCAAAATGCTTTTCTATTTCTAGAAAGCCTAATATATGTTTTATATCTTCTATACGAAAATGTTCAATTTTTATAAGGTCTTCTTGAATGGTATTCAAAAGGTCTGACAATGTATGTATATTGGACCTTTTTAGGCAATTATAGATCTTAGGAGTTAATTATATATATATATATATAATGATTCTTATTACGTTGATTTAACTTACATGAAATAAAGGGATAGTCTCGATTAATTTTTTATTCTTACCAATTATGTAAAGTGTAAGTCTCTTTTGATTCAATAGATACAAACTATTTTTATAAGATTAAATCAACTTCTTTTACTTAACAATCTATTTCTTATCAGGCATTGAAAATTGCAAAAAATGTTGAATAAACTAGAAATACATATGATCTCTATTACATTACATATAGGTAAGAAAATTCATGCAATCATTTTCTTCTTATGATAACTATTATCATACTATAGCAAAGCCTTTAATTGATGTCCATATTTATGCTTTTAGTAGGATAAACTGAGTGGAACAATTTTGTCAAGGTACTATACTTTTTAGCTATACTCTATGCAACCTCTTACATCTTGCTATCATAATATTGAGATACATCTTACATGTTGTCATCAAAGTTTATGAAACACTAGTCAACTCAAAATGTTCATAAGTTTTGTCATCTGCATGATATTGACGCATCTTTAAAACTTTGTTACCGAATCTTCAATAAAGATTAATAGCAAATTTGCATAATGGACATGCAACTTTTGTATCTAACTTTGAGAACTCTTATCAAACATAACCTATATCCAAGAAATTTGGTTCATAACATAGTATCATCTATACTAATAAGGTAAATTCCACTAAAAACAAAATATAAATGTAAGAAAAGCGAGAAATTGATTATTTGTTATGACAACTAAATAAGATTAAAACTTTAATCATCTATCTAGTTACTCCCATAATAGATCTCACTACTATTTGGAACGATTACTTTAATCTTTTTAGTGGTCTAGGATCCCATTCAAATTTTGTTTATCCTGAGTTTGCTAAAAAAACCAACTAAAATTAAATTAGGTGGATAACAACTTTATCAATCATATCTCATGTGACTCTTAGATCTGTTTGGTGACAACTTTTAACATATTATATATTTTATTCCCTACCTCAAAATTCATGTGATCATAAGTTTACTCATCCAAATCACATAAATTTAGTTAAGTAGGACTTAGTATTATAAGATTAAACATAGTCAGGTTAAAGAAATGTTGAGTTTGCTCATCATGTTAATAATAAACATAACTCTGGTTTATTCTTATCAACAAAAAATGCAACAATCACATTTTCAATGTGTACTTAATATTTTAATGAGAGATTTAATTTTATTCGTCTCATCAAATACAAAATTACATGTAAAATATCACAAATATAAAACTCAAACATATAAATAAAGCATACAATTTCTCATGTCAATATAATTAAATTATATGCATAAAATATCAAGCTTCATTTAATTCTAGTTATTGATCTTCATAATCTGAAACAATATTTTTAATTCTTTTAAAAAACTAAATTAGATTAAACCCCTTAATTCTTCAAATAAATTAAATTCCTATTTTAAATAAAAACTTAATTTTATTTGAAAACAATTTTCAAATCTAGTTGGAAATTATTTCAATTATATTGGCTCCTTTGATAAAATTTAATTTGAAAAATTTTTTCAATAAATCACTTTGCTTACTTATTATAATATAGATAAATCCTTTTTCAAATTAACAAGTAAGACATTCCAATCCAATTATAAAATTATTTTCTAATATTAAAAGGAAACTATTTTCAAAATTAAATAAAACACTTTTAATTTAATTAATAAAGTCTTTTATATTTTTATTTAGAGATTGATTTCTTAATTAATTAGAAAATCTTTCTTTAATAAATTAGAAAATTAAATTTCTAAATTATTAAAGAAATATCATTTTTTCTATTAATAAATGGAAACAATTCTCAAAATTTAATTAAGAAAAATTCCTTTTCTAATAACTCAAGAAATTATTATTCATAAATAATTTCTAAATAAATAAAATAATGATTCTTTAAACGAACAAAATCGTAATTTTAATTCATCTCAATCTAATTCAAATAAAAAATTTAATTAAGAATCACCTTTCTTAATTATTTAAGAGAACACTTTTCTTAATTTTAAGGAGTATAATTAATTAATTTCATTCTAATTGAAACTAAATAATTCTAATTTTAGAAATTACTTTTCTAAAATTAAATTAAGAATCAATATTATTACTAATCATAATAATATTAATAAAAGTAATTACTTTAATTTTGAAAATGATTTTGATTTTAAAACAATTTTAAAATTTTTTTTGTAATATGTCTTGGAATACTTTATTCCAAGTTAAGGATTGAATTACTTTAATTTAATAGTCAAACAAACCTTATTCAAATACTAGAATAGGCTTATCCTTATACCCAAATAGGTCTTATTCTAAGTTAAGAATTCTTATTCTTAACCTAGAACCTTTTTTCCAAAAACTAACTATTATAACCCTAGAAGAGTTCTATTTGTGTTGCTAAACATACCCTTTCTTTAACTTGTTTGCAAACAACCTTCTTCTTAACTTTTTAGAAACCCTAATTTCACTAAAGATGAAAACTTAGCCACTAAGGCTCCTCCTCACATCGTTGCTGTTAGACCTGTAAATTTCAGAGCAGTTCTCAGCGACCTTTATGAGGAGCCTTAGGAGGGAGGTTAGCTAGATTACACGCATGAGGGAGGCATGCGAAAATACTAAGGAAAAAGTGGGCGAGTGGGATCGAACTTGGTACGAATTTTGGTGGAGTCTTAGACCTTGTGGAGATTGACTCAACCTAATCTAAGGACTTGATGGACTAAGGACTTAGCTCATGCTCGGATGGATGGACCACGACTAACGGACTTGTTGTGGGAAGTATTGGATCAGGCCAATATGCTATGTGGGCTTCGACGAGATCATATTGCATCATCAGCGGATAGAGATAGTGGGGAAGATCTTGGATGATGTGGCGATGACGAAGAGTTAGAGTTACAGTGGGACACGACATCTAAAGATAGTGGAGATCTTCAAGGATAAGGATGCTAATTTCCTAGTTGAATGTAAACTCTATGTAACATCCCCTCACCAATGGGAAGGGTAAAATAGTAATTTGGAACGGGTTAGGAGTGTTTAATATTGTTTTGCTATGTTCATGCATTCATATATGCAC
>JAOTJB010333685.1:0-13065 GCA_027123815.1 Erythroxylum minutifolium
CCCATTGGCACGGTTACTATGCACCTTCGGTGTGCAAAATAGCCAATTGAGCATCTTCAGTGGAAAAACAACCCGTTTGTACGCCTTCGGTAGGTAGAACAACTCGTTGACACAGTCACTAGGTTCCATTGGTGCGAAAAAAGCTCGTTGGCAGATCTTTGGTGGGAAAAACCCTACAGTCGCAAATCTTCAGTCGGCAAAATAGCCCATGACACACCTTCGGTGAACAAAACATAGCCCATTGGCATACCTTTAATGAATAAAACATAGCTTGATGGCACACCTTCGGTGGACAAAACATCCAATTGGAACGGTCACTACGCACCATCGGTAGGGAAAACACCCCATTAGCACACCTTCGATGGTAAAAACACCACGTTGACATGGTCATTAGGCACCTTCGGTGGGCAAAATAGCCCGTTGCCACACCTTTGGTGGGCAAAACAGGCGTTGGCACACCTTTAGTGTAAAAAATAGAACGTTGGCACGATCATTAGACACCTTTGGTGGGCAAACTAGTCTGTTTGCACAGTTACCAGGCATTTTTAGTGGGAAAAACAACCCGTTGGGCACCTTCGGTGGGAAACACAACCCATTGGCACACCTTCAATGGGCAAAACAGCCCGTTTACATGGTCACTAAGCTCCTTTGGTGGGTAAAATAGTCCATTAGCATGGTCGCTAGGCACCTTTGGTGGGAAAAACTACCCATTGGCATACCTTTGGTGGGAAAAAGCTACCCGTTCGTATAACTTCGGTGGGAGAAACAACATGTTGGCATAGTTGCTAGGCAACTTCAATGGGCAAAAGAGCCCATTGGCGCGATCGCTAGGCACCTTCGGTGGGAAAAGCAGTTTGTTAGGCACATTTGTTGCAAAAAATAACCAGTCAGCGCTCCTTTAGTAAGCAAAACAGCCTGTTAGCATGGCAGTTAGGGACCTCCAGCAGGAAAAAATTGCACATTAGGCACCTGTAGTGTCAAACATAGCCCGTTAGTGCATTTTTCTTAGGCAAAATAACCCATTGGGAAACATCTGTGGGAAGATAGCCCGTTGGCACAACTTTGATGGGAAAAATAGCACGTTGGCACTTTTGCTAGGTACCTTCGATGGGAAAAACAAACCGTTAGGAAACATCGGTAGGAAAGATAGCCCATTGGCACACCTTTGATGGGAAAAACAGCACACTGGCACGTTTACTAGGCACGTTCAGTGGGAAAAACAACATATTGGCACACCTTCGATGAGCAACACAGCCCGTTGGCATGTCACTAGACATCCTCGGTGGGCAAAAGAGTCTGTTGGACACCTTCGACGAGAAAAACAGCCCCTTGGAACACCTTTGGTACGGAAAATTAGCTCTTTGGCACACCTTTACTATACAAAACGACATATTGGGACAGTTGCTAGGCACCTTCGATGGGAAAAATAGTCCGTTGGTACACCTTTGGTGACCAAAATAGCCCTTTGGCAAGGTCGTCAGGCACCTTCAGTAGGAAAAACAACCCATTAGGCACCTTCGGTAGGAAACATTACCTATTTCAGTAGGGCAAATAGCATGTTAGCACGTTTGCTAGGCATCTTTGGCAGGAAAAATAGCCCTTTGGTAAAACTTCAGTGGGCAACATAGCCTATTGGCTCGCCTTTCATGGGCAAAACAGCCCATTGGAATAGCTTCGATCAGGCAAATAGCCATTAGGCACGGTAGCACGACATCTTTTATGGTTTGATGGAAAAAAAATAACGCTTTGGCACACCATTGATGGATAAAACACAGCCCAATGGCACATCTTTGGTAAACAAAACAGCTCTTTGGTACAATCACTAGGCTCCATCGGTGGGAAAAACACCCTATTAGCACACCTTTGGTGGGAAAAACACCACATTGACATGGTTGTTAGCTATCTTCTGTTGGCAAATTAGCTTGTTGGCATGGTCCCTAAATGGCTTTGGTGGGTATAACAACCCGTTGCCACACCTTTTGTGGACAAAGTAGCCCGTTGGACGATCGCTAGACACTGTCGGTGGGAAAAACAGCCCATTGGTATGGTCACTATACACCTTCTATAGGAAAATAGCCCGTTGGCACATCTCTGATGGGAAAAACAGCCCGTTGGCACACCTTCGGTGGAAAAAATAACAAGTTTGCACAGTCGCTAGGCACCTTTGGTGGTCAAAACAGTATGTTGACATGGTTGCTAGCCATCTTTAGTGGACAAAATAGCCCATTGCCGTGATGGCTAGGCACCTTCTATGGGAAAAGAAGTTCGTTGGGCACATTTGTTAGTAAAAACAACCCGTTGGCACTCCTTCAGTGGGCAAAACAGCCCGTTGGAATAGTCGCTAGGCACCTTCTACAGGAAAAAATTGTTCGTTTCGCACCTTCAGTGCCAAACACAACCTGTTAGCACACTTTTCGTAGGCAAAATAGCCCGTTGGCACATCTTCAATGGACAAGACAGCCCATTGGCATGGTCACTAGGCACCTTTGGTGGGAAAATAGCCCGTTGGGAAGCATCGGTGGGAAACATAGCCCACTGGCCCTCCTTTGGTGGGAAAAATAGCACATTGACATGTTTGCTAGGCCCCTTTAATGGAAAAAATAACACATTGGCACACCTTCAATAGGCAACACAGCCAATTGGCATGATCGCTAGGCATCTTTGGTGGGAAAAACAGTCCTTTGGGCACCTTCAATTGGAAAAATAGCCTATTGGAATACCTTCAGTAGGAAAAATAGCTTGTTGGCACACCTTCGCCATGCAAAACAACACGTTGGGACAGTTGCTAGACACCTCGGTGGAAAAATAGCCCGTTGGCATACCTTTGGTGACAAAAACAGCCTATTGGCATGGTTGTCAGGCAGCTTCGGTGGGAAAAACAACTCGTTGGGCACCTTCGGTGGGAAACACAACCTATTTTGATAAGGAAAATAGCCTGTTGCACGTTTGCTAGGCACCTTTTGCGGGAAAAATAACCCTTTGGTAAACCTTCGATGGGCAAAATTGCCCATTGGCTCACATTTTGCAAGTGGAATAGCCTATTGGAATAGCTTCGATCGGGCAAATAGCCAGTAGGCATGGTCTCTAGGCACCTTCAGTGGGCAAGACAGCTGATTGGGCACCTTTAGCGGGAAAAATAGCTCGTTTGTACACCTTCAGTAGGGAAAATGGCCCATTTGTAGAGTCACTAGGTGCCTTTGGAGGGCAAAATAGCCCATTGGCACTCCTTTGGTGGCGGAAACAACCCATTGAGTACCTTCGGTGGAAAAAAAATCCCTTTTGCACACCTTCAGTAGGTAAAACATCCCATTGGCACGGTCGCTAGGTGCCTTAGGCGGGAAAAAATAGCCCATTTTCACTCCTTCAATAGGGCAAATAGCCTATTGGTATAATCACTAGGTGCCTTCGGAGGGCAAAATAGCCCGTTGGCACACCTTTGCTGGGAAAACAATCCATTGGGCACCTTCGGTGGAAAATATAGCCCTTGTGCACACCTTTAGTCGGAAAAACATCCTATTGGCACGGTCGCTAGCTACCTTCGGTGGTAAAAAATAGCTCGTTAGCACCTCATCAGTAGGAAAAATTCCACGATTGCACGATCGCACGGTATCACGACATCTTCAGTGGTTCGGTGGACAAAACACAATGCATTTGAACACCTTTGGTGGATAAAACACAGCCCTATAACACATTTTTGGTAAACAAAACAGCTCCCTGGTACAGTCACTAGGCTCCATCAGTGGGAAAAACACCCCATTGGCACATCTTCTGTGGGAAAAACACCATGTTGACTTAGTTATTAGTCACCTTTGGTTAGCAAATTAGCCTGTTTGCATGGTTGCTAAATGGCTTCGGTGGGCAAAACAGCCCGTTGCCACACCTTTTGTGGGCTAAGTAGCCCGTTGGACGGTCGCTAGACATCGCTGGTGGGAAAAACATCCCGTTCGCATGGTCACCATACACCTTCGGTGGGAAAACAGCCTGTTGGCACATCTGCGGTGGGAAAAACAGCCCGTTCGCACACCTTCGGTGGAAAAAATAGCACGTTGGCACAGTCATTAGGCACCTTTGGTGGTCAAAATAGTATATTGGCACGGTTGCTAGCCACCTTCAGTAGGTAAAATAGCCCGTTTGCACACCTTTAATAAGGAAGATAGCCCATTGGCATAGTCACTATGTCCCTTCAGAGGGCAAAATAGTCCGTGGGCACACCTTTGGTGGGGAAAACAGCCTATTAACTCAATTGTCAGGCACCAGTCGGGCACCTTTGGTGGGAAAAACATCCTGTTGGCATGTTAAGTGGGAAACACAACCCATTGGATCACTTCGGTAGGCAAAATAGCCCATTGGCACTCCTTTGCTTAGCAAAAGAGCATGTTGGCACGATCGCTCGACATCTTTGGTGGGAAAAATAGCCCTTTGGTAAACTTTCGGTGGATAAAACAGCCCATTGGCACAAGTTTTTTGGGCAAAATAGCCCATTGGAACACCTTTAGTAGGGAAAACAACCCATTTGTACAGTCACTAGGACACTTTGGGAGGGCAAAATAGCCCATTGGCATACCTTTGGTGGGGAAAACAACCCATTGGCTTGGTCGTCAAACACCTTCGGTGAGAAAAACAACTATTGGCACCTTCAGCAGGAAAAACAACCTATTGGATCACCTTCGATAGGAAAAATATTTCTTTGAAACTCCTTTGCTAGGTAAAACAACACATTGGAAAGGTTTCTAGGCACCTTCGATGGGAGAAATAGCCTATTGACATGTTCTCTAGGCACTTTCAGTGGGAAAACACCACAATCGCACGGTCATTAGGCATCTTTAGTGGGCTAAACAACCAGTTTGTGCACATTCAGTGGGCAAAACAGCCTATTAGCGCGGTTGCTATACACCTTCAGCAGCCAAAACAGTCTATTAGGCATCTTCGGTGGAAAAAACAGCATGTTTACGCACCTTCAGTAGGCAAAACAACCCATTCGCACAATTGCTAGGCACCTGTGGTGCAACAAAAAGCTCGTTGGCACATCTTTGGTAGGAAAAACCCCACGGTCGCACAACATCTTCAGTGGGCAAAATAGCCCATTGGCATACCTTCAGTGGACAAAAGACAGCGCATTGGCGCACCTTCAGTGGATAAAACACAGCCTGATGGCACGATCATTAGGCACCTTCAGCGAGGAAAATAACAATTTAGCACACCATCAGTGGGCAATATAGACCATTGGCATGGTCGCTAGGCATCTTTGTTGGGAAAAACAGTCCCTTGGGCACCATTGATAAGAAAATAGCACGTTGGAACACCTTTGGTGGACAAAATAGCCTGTTGGCACGGTCATTAGGCACAATCGGTAGGAAAAACATCCCGTTGGCACACCTTTAGTGGGAAAAATATCACGTTGGCATACTTGTTAGGCACCTTTGGTGGGCAGCCAGTTGGACGGTCGCCAGGCACTTTCAGTGAAAAAACAGCCTGTTAGGCACCATCGGTGGGAAGCACAACTTGTTCATACACCTTCAGTGGTAAAACAGCCCGTTGGCATGGTCGCTAGGAACCTTTGATGGGCAAAATAGCCTATTGGCACGGTTGCTAAGAAACTTCAGTGCAAAAAATAGCTCGTTGTTATGCCTTCGGTTGGAAAAACAGCCCGTTGCCCACCAAAGCCCGTTGCCACACCTTTGGTGGGCAAAACAACTGGTTGGACTATTGCTAAGCACCTTTAGTGGGAAAAAATAGCCCATTGGCATGGTCGCTAGGCACCTTCATTGGCAAGAACAATACGTTGGCAAAACTTCAGTGGGAAAAACAACAAACTGGTATAGTCGCCAGGCACCGTTGGCAGGTAAAATAGCCCATTGGCATAGTCGCCAGGCACTTTCGGTGGAAAAAACAGTTTGTTGGGCACCTTTGGTGGGAAACACAGCCCATTGGCAAACCTTAAGTGGGCAAAACAGCCCGTTGGGAAGCATCGGTGGGAAACATAGCCCATTGGCCCACCCTTGGTGGGAAAAACTGCTCATTGGAATGTTTGTTAGGCACCTTTGGTAGGAAAAACAGTACATTGGCACACCTTCGGTGGGCAACACAACTTGTTGGGATTGTTGCTAAAAATCTTCGGTGGGCAAAACAGTCCGTTGGCCATCTTCGGTTGGAAAAACAGCTCGTTAGAACACCTTTGGTAGGAAAAATAGCCCGTTGGCACACCTTTTCCACTCAAAATAGCACGTTGGGATAGTCGCTAGACACCTTCGATAGGAAAAATAGCTCATTGGCATGTTCGCTAAGCATCTTCGAAGGGAAAATAGCCTATTGACATAGTTGTTAGGTAGCTTTGATAGGTAAAATAGCGCATTGGCACACCTTAGGTGGCGAAAATAGCCCGTTGGCATAGCCGCAACGCACCTTCGGCAGGAAATACAACCCGTTAGACACCTTCAGTGGGAAACACAACCTATTGGTACACCTTCGATGGGGCAAATAGCCCGTTGGCTCATTCACTAGGCGCCTTTGGCGAGAAAAATAACCCTTTGGAAAACCTTCGGTAGGTAAAATAGCCCGTTGGCACAACTTTTACGGGCAAAATAGCTTGTTAGAATATCTTTGATCGGGAAAATAGCCAGTAGACACGGTCGTTAGGCACCTTCAGTGTGCAAAACAGCTTATTGGGCACCTTCAGTGGCAAAAACAGCCCGTTTGCACACCTTTTATATGGAAAACAGCCCATTGGCAAAGTTGCTAAGCACCTTTAGTAGGCAAAATAGTCCGTTGGGACAACTTTGATGGGGAAAACTAGCCATTGGCATGATCGTCAGGCGCCTTTGTTGGGAAAAACAGCCTGTTGGCATGTTCGGTGGTAAAAACAACCTGTTGGCTCACCTTTGATAGGTAAAATAGCCCATTGGCACTCCTTTGCTGGGCATCTTTGGCGGGAAAAATAGCCCTTTGGTAAACCTTCAATGGGCAAAACAACCAATAAGAACATCTTCGATCGGGCAAATAGCCAGTAGACAAGATTGCTATACACCTTTGTTGGGCAAAACAGTTCATTGGGCACCTTTGGTGGGAAAAACTGCAAGTTTCCACACCTTTGGTAGGGAAAACATCCCATTTGCACAGTCACTAGGACATCTTAGGGGGCAAAATTGCCCATTGGCATACCTTTGGTGGGGAAAACAACCCATTGGCTCGATCGTCAAGCTCCTTCGGTGAGAAAAACAGTTGTTGGCACCTTCGGTGGGAGAAACAACCCATTGTATCACCTTCGGTAGGAAAAATATTTCTTAGTCACTCCTTTGCTAGGCAAAACAGTACATTGGCAACGTTTCTAGGCACCTTCAATTGGAGAAATAGCCCATTGACATGTTCTCTAGGCATCTTCAGTAGGAAAACACCACAGTCACATGGTCATTAGGCATCTTTAGTGGGCTAAACAACCAGTTGGCATATATTTAATGGGCAAAAAATCCCACCACGGTTGTTATACACCTTTGGTGGCCAAAATAGTCTATTGGGCATCTTCGATGGAAAAACAACCTGTTTATACACCTTCAGTAGGCAAAACAACTCGTTGGCACAATCGCTAGGTGCCTTAGGTGAGAAAAAAAGCTCATTGGCTCATCTTTGGTAGGAAAAACCCCACGGTTGCACAGTCGTACGACATCTTTAGTGGGCAAAATAGCCCATTGGCACTCCTTCAGTGGACAAAAGATAGCCCATTGGCACACGTTCAGTGGATAAAACACAGTCCATTGGCACAATCATTAGGCACCTTCAGCGGGGAAAGCAGCACAATAACACACCTTCAGTGGGTAACATAGACCGTTGGAATGGTCGTTAGGCATCTTTTGTGGGCAAAACAGTCCGTTGGGCTCCTTCGTTAGGAAAACAGACTGTTGGAACACCTTCGGTGGACAAAACAGCCCGTGGCCATGGTCACTAGGCACAATCGTTGGGGAAAACATCCCGTTGGCACAATTTTGGTGGGAAAAACATCACTTTACATGCTCATTAGGTGCCTTTGATAGGCAAAATAGCCCGTTGGATGGTCGCCAGGCATTTTTGGTGGAGAAAACAGCCTGTTGGGCACCTTCGGTAGGAAACACAACCTGTTGGCACACTTTAGTGGGTAAAACAGCCCATTGGCATGGTCGCCAGGAACCTTTGACGTATTGGCATGGTCGCTAAGGAACTTTGGTGTAAAAAACCACTTATTGTCACACCTTCGATTGGTAAAACATCCCATTGGTTTGTTGCTAGGCACCCTCTGCGGGAAAAATATCCCATTAGCATGTCGCTAGGCACCTTCGTTGGCAAGAACAACCCATTGGAAAAACTTCAGTGGGAAAAACCAAAAATTGGCATAGTTGCTAGGCACCTTCAGTGGGCAAAATAGCCCGTTAGCATGATCTCTAGGCTCTTTTGGTGGGGAAAATAGCTTATTAGGCACCTTTGGTAGGAAACACAACCCGTTGGCAAACATTTAGTGGGTAAAACAACCCGTTCGCTCAGTTGCTAGGCACCTTTGATGGGCAAAACAGCACATTGGCATGGTCGCTAGGTACCTTTGTAGGGAAAAACTACCCATTCGCACACCTTTGTTGGGAAAAACAACATATTGGCATGGTTGCTAGGCACCTTCAGTGGGCATAACTCCTTAACCAGAGTGCTAGGCAACTTTGATGGGATAAGCAATTCATTGGGTATATTTTTTGGGAAAAACAACCTGTTGGCACTCCCTCAGTGGGCAAAACAGCCCGTTGATAAGGTCGTTAGGCACCTTTAGTAGGAAAAAAAATGCCAATTGGGCACCTTCACTGCCAAACACAACCCGTCAGCACATTTTTCATAGGCAAATCATTTCGTTGGCACATCTTCGATGGACAAGACAGCCTACTGGCACAGTCACTAGGCACCTTTGGTGGGAAAAACAGCCCGTTGGCAAGCATCGGTGGGAAACATAGCCCATTGGCACACCTTTGGTTGGAAAAATAGCATGTTGGAATGTTTGTTAGGTACCTTCGATACGAAAAACAACATATTGGCACACCTTCGGTGGGCAACATAACCCGTTGGGATGGTTGCTAGGCATCTTCGTTAGGCAAAATAGTTTGTTGCGCATCTTTCGTGGGAAAAACAGCCCTTGGAACAACTTCGATAGGAAAAATAGCCCGTTGGCACACCTTTGCCACTCAAAACAACACGTTACGACAATCGTTAGGCGCCTTCGATGGGAAAAATAGCTCGATGGCATGTTCGTTAGGCACCTTTGGTAGGAAAAATAGCCTATTGACACAGTCGCTAGGCATCTTCGGTGTGTAAAATAGCCCATTGGCACGCCTTAAGTGGCCAAAATAGCCCATTGGCATAGTCGTCAGGCATCTTTAGCAGGAAAAGCAGCCTGCTAGGCACCTTCGGTAGGAAACACAACCTGTTGGCACACCTTCGATGGGGAAAATAGCCGGTTGGCTAGTTCGCTAGGCACCTTTGATGAGAGAAATAGCCCTTTGGTAAACCTTCGGTGGGCAAAACAGCCCATTGGCACAACTTTTGTAGGCAAAATAGCACGTTTGAACACCTTCTATTGGGCAAATAGTAAGTAGACACGGTCGCTAGGCACCTTCAGTGGGCAAAACAGCTCATTGGGCACCTTCAGTGGCAAAAACAACCCGTTTGCACATTTTTTGTTGGGAAAACAGTCTATTGGCACTGTCGCTAGGCACCTTCGGTGGGTAAAATAGCCCGTTGGTGAGAAAAATAGCCCATTGGCATGATTGTCAGGTGTTTTTGGTAGGAAAAACAGCCTGTTGGCACATTCGGTGGTAAAAGCAACAGATTCGCTTACCTTCGGTAGGCAAAGTAGCCTGTTGGCACTCCTTTGCTAGGCACCTTTGGTGGGAAAAAAGCCTTCTGGTAAACCTTCGGTGGGCAAAACAGCAGCTTGGCACAACTTTCGTGGGCAAAACAGCCCATAGGAACACCTTTAATTGAGCAAATAGCCAGTAGACATGGTCGCTAGGCACCTTCATTTAGTAAAATAGCTCATTGGGCATCTTTGGTAGGAAAACAACTCATTTGCACAGTCACTAGGACAAATTAGGAGGGCAAAATAGCCCATTGGCTCACCTTTGGTTGGGAAAACAACCCATTGGCTCCGTCGTCAAGCACCTTCGGTGGGAAAAATAGCTATTGGCACGTTCAATGGAAAAACAACCCATTGGATCACCGTCGGTAGGAAAAATATTCCTTTGGCACTCTTTTGCTAGGCAAAACAGAACGTTGACAAGGTTGCTAGGCACCTTCGATGGTAAAAATAACCCACTAACATGTTCTCTAGGCACCTTCTGTGGGAAAACACCACTGTCGTGTGGTCATTAGGCATCTTCAGTAGGCTAAACAGCCCATTGGCACGGTTGCTATGCAGCTTAGGTGTGTAAAACATCCCTTTGGGCATCTTCGGTCGAAAAAACAGTCCGTTTGCAGGCCTTCGGTCAGTAAAACAACTTGTTGGCACGGTTGCTAGGTGCCTTTGGTGCAAAAAAAGCTCATTGGCAAATCTTTGGTGGGAAAAAACCCATGGTCACACATCTTCAGTGGGCAGAATAGCCCATGACACACCTTCGGTGAATAAAACATAGCCCATTGGCACACCTTTAGAGAATAAAACATAGCTTGTTGGGACACCTTCGGTGGGCAAAACATTCATTGTAACGGTCACTAGGCACCATTGGTAGGGAAAAGACCCCATTGGCACACCTTCGTTTGTAAAAACACCATATTGATATGGTCATTAGGCATCTTCGGTGGGCAAAATAGCCTGTTGCCACACCTTTGGTGGGCAAAACAGGCATTGGCACACTTTCAATGGAAAAAATAGAACGTTGGCACGATTGTTAGGCACCTTCGGTGGGCAAACTAGCTCGTTTGCATAGTTACTAGGCATTTTTAGTGGGAAAAATAGCCCGTTCGGCACCTTCGGTGGGAAACACAACACATTCGCATACCTTCAGTAGGAAAAACAGCCCGTTTGCGTGGTTCCTAAACTTCCTTGGTAGGCAAAATAGTCCATTAGCATAGTCGATAGGCACCTTAGGAAGGAAAAACTACCCGTTAGCATACCTTTGGTGGGGAAAAACTACTCATTGGCATACCTTTGGTGGGAAAAACAACATGTTGGCATGGTTGGTAGGCACCTTAAGTGGGCAAAAAAGCCTATTGGTGCGATCCCTAGGCAACTTCGGTGGGAAAAGCAGTTCGTTAGGCACATTTGTTGGGAAAAACAACCCATCAGCACTCCTTCAGTGAGCAAAACAGCTTGTTAGCATGGTATTTAGGCACCTCCAGTAGGAAAAAATTGCGCATTGGGCACCTTCAGTGCCAAACGTAGCCCGTTAGCGCATTTTTCTTAGGAAAAATAACATGTTGGGAAGCATCTGTGGAAAGATAGCCTATTGGCACACCTTTGATGGGAAAAATTACACATTGGCCTATTTGCTAGGCACCTTTGGTGGGAAAAACAACCCGTTCGAAAATATAGGTGGGAAAGATAGCCCATTAGCACACCTTCGATGGGAAAAACAGCACATTGGTACGTTTGCTAAGCACCTTCGGTGGGAAAAACAACAATTGGCACACATTTGATGAGCAACAAAGCTCCTTGGCATGGTCACTAGACATACTCGGTGGGCAAAAGGGTCCGTTGGGCACCTTTGATGGGAAAAATAGCCCCTTGGAACACCTTTTGTAAGGAAAATAGCTCACTAACACACCTTTGCTACACAAAATGACATGTTGGGACAATCACTAGGCACCTTCGATGGGAAAAATAGCCCGTTGGCACACCTTTGGTGACTAAAACAGCCTATTGGCATGGTCGTCAAGCACCTTCAGTAGGAAAGACAACCCATTGGGCACTTTCGGTAGGAAACACAACCTATTTCAGTAGGGCAAATGTCCCATTAGCACGTTTGCTAGGCACCTTTGGTAGGAAAAATAGCCTTTGGTAAGCCTTCGGTGGGCAACATAGCCCATTGGCTCACCTTTCGTGGGCAAAATAGCCCATTGGAATAGCTTCAATCGGGCAAATAGCCAGTAGGCACAATAGCACGACATATTTTATGGTTTGATGGTCAAAACACAATGCATTGGCATACCTTTGGTGGATAAAACATAGCCCGATGGCACATCTTTGGCAAACAAAACAGCTCTTTGGTACAATCACTAGGCTTCATCGGTGGGAAAACACCCCATTAGCACACCTTCGATAGCAAAAACACCACATTGACATGGTCGTTAGCCATCTTCTGTTGGCAAATTAGCCTATTAGCATGGTCGCTAAATGGCTTCGGTGGGTAAGACAACCCATTACCACACCCTTTGTGGGCAAAGTAGCCCATTGGACAAACGCTAGACACTATCGATGGGAAAAACATCCTGTTGGCATGGTTGCTATACACCTTCACTAGGAAAACAACCCGTTGCACATCTTTGATGGGAAAATTAGCCCGTTGGCACACCTTTGGTGGAAAAAATAGCACGTTGGCACGATTGCGAGGCACCTTTGGTGGTCAAAACAGTAGGTTGGCATGGTTGCTAGCCACCTTCAGTGGACAAAATAGCCCGTTGCCATGATCGCTAGGCACCTTCTATAGGAAAAGAAGTTCATTGGGCACATTTGCTGGTAAAAAAATCCCGTTGGCACTCCTTCAATGGGCAAAACAGCTCGTTGGCATAGTCGTTAGGCACCTTCTGCGGGAAAAAACTGTCCATTTTGTGCCTTCAGTGCCAAACAAAGCTTGTTATCACACTTTTCGTAGGCAAAATAGCCCGTCGACACATCTTCAATGGACAAGACAGCCCGTTGGTATGGTCACTAGGCACCTTTGGTGGGAAAACAGCCTGTTGGGAAGCATCGGTGGGAAACATAGCTTGTTGGCACACCTTCGGTGGGAAAAACAACACATTGACATGTTTGCTAGGCCCCTTTAGTGGAAAAAATAACACATTGGCACACCTTTGGTGGGTAACACAGCTAGTTGGCATGGTCGCTAGGCATCTTTGGTCGGCAAA
>JAOTJB010333700.1:0-13064 GCA_027123815.1 Erythroxylum minutifolium
GTCATTTATAAAAATTTTCACTGCCATTTGACTCTTAATTCTATTTCTATTCATCAATTGTCTTGCCACTTGGTGTTTTTCCTAGTCCGAAAATACCCAAAATTTCTAAAATTTTTCTAAAATTCTCTAAAAATTTTAAATCACTAAATACACTCTCCAAATCAATTTTCAACAAATAAAAGTCACAATTATCAACAAAATCACTTTCTCAATTCAATTATAAATTAATTATACCCGGAATGTCTATAAATGCATGTACATTATTTTCATGTGCAAAAATTCAATAATCAAGAGTATGAGCATGCAATGGATTTTCTAATTTCTTACTAATCTCTCATATTTGCTAATCTAGCCTCAACATGGGTAACGGGATGTTACAACTCTCCTCCTCTTAAAAGAAATTTCATCCTCCAAATTCTTACCTGATTGTTCGAACAGGTGGGGGTATTGTCTCCTCATATGCTCCTCCGTTTTTCAAGTTGCTTCCTCAGTTGAGTGGTTCCTCCAAAGGACTTTTACCAATGGAATGACTCTATTCCTCAACTACTTGATTTGCGATCCTACAATCTTGATCGGCTCGTCAACATAGCATAAGTTACTAGCAACCTCAATCTCCTGAGCTGGTATCACATGTGTCAGATCTGATCGGTATCTTCAGAACATACTCACATGAAATACATTATGCAATTGAGACATCTCATTCGATAAGGCCAACTTATAAGCCAAAGGTCCTATCCTCTCAATGATCTCATAAGGACCAATGAACCTAGGGCTTAACTTTCCCTTTTTACTGAATCTCAGAACTCCCCTCCGAGGTGACACTCTCAGGAATGCTCTGCCTCCCACATTATGCTCCATATCCCGTTGGTGTTGATCCACATAACTCTTCTGTCTATCTTGAGCCACTTTAATTCGAATTCGGATCAATTTCACCTTATCCACTATGTCTTGTATCAACTTTGGGCCTTCAACCATTCTCAAGCCCTCTTCATCCTAATATAATGGCGACTGACACTTTCTACTATACAGTGCCTCATACGGTGCCATCCCGATACTACTGTGGTAATGGTTGTTATATGCAAACTCTATCAATGACATATATTGATCCCAAGCTCCTCTAAACTCCAATATATATGCCCTGAGCATATCCTCAACAGTCTTGATTGTCCTCTCACTCTGTCCATCTGTCTGAGGATGAAATGTTGTACTAAAGTTTAGCTTAGTACCCATAACAGTCAGCAAGCTCTTCCAAAATCTCGAAGTAAATCTGGGATCCTTGTCTGACACAATGGACACTGGAACCCCATGCAGTCTCACCACCTCATTCACATATCTTCGGGTCAACTGATCAAGTAAATTATTTTCTCTCACTGGTAAGAAGTGGGCCAACTTAGTCAACCAATCCACTATTACCCATATAGCATCATTCTGTCTCGGAGTCTTAGGCAGTCCCATGATGAAGTCCATAGTAATCCGTTCCCATTTTCACTCTGGAATGGGCAACGAATGGAGCTTACCTACCGGAGCTTGGTGCTCAGCTTTAACTTACTGGCAAGTCATACATCTGGGTACATACTCCGCCACTTGCTTCTTCATTCGAGGTCACCAGAAATGTTGCTTCAGTGTGTTATCCATCTTGGTAGTACCAGGATGCATAACATAGGCGGCTATATGAGCTTCCTCAAGTATCTCCTTCCTCAGATCGTCCACATTAGGGACACAAAGCCTCTGCTTCAACCATAAAGGCTCATCCCTTAACTCAAACTCAGAATCTGAATTCATCTTTACTTTTTCCATAAGCTTCACCATATTGGGATCTTTCCTCTATACTCTTCTGATTCGATCATGTAATATCGACCTAAGTTTCAATGTAGCAATCAAGGCCTCATCATGTTCCAGATTCAACTCCACATTCAAATTTCTCAAATGAATCAAATTAAATAGCCTCGATAACTGAATCTGAGCTACACTGGTATTAGACTTTCTGCTCAAAGCATCAGCCACCACATTCGCTTTCCCCAGGTGGTACTCAATTGTGCAGTCATAATCCTTCAGTAACTCAATCCATCTTCTTTGTCTCAAGTTCAACTCCTTCTGACTCAACAAATACCTCAAACTCTTATGATCTATATAAATCTGGAATGTCTTTCCATACAAATAATGTCTCCAAATCTTTAGAGCAAAGACAACTGTAGCTAGCTCTAAATCATGTACCGGATAATTGATCTTGTAAGACCTTAATTGTCTCGATGCATAGGCGATCACCTTGCCAAGCTACATCAATACACATCCCAATCCTTGATGCAACGCATCACTGTACACCATATATCCTCCGGTCCCCGATGGAATAGTCAACACTGATGTCGTAGTCAACTGATGCTTTAGCCCCTCAAAACTCTGCTGACATTCTTCATTCCATTCGAATATTACATTCTTCCTCAGAAGTTTTGTCAGAGAGGCTGAGATCAAAGAAAACTCCTCGACAAACTTTCGGTAATATCTGACCAATCCTAGGAAGCTTCGGATTTCAGACACATTCTTCGGAGCTTCCTAATTTATTACTGCCTCTATCTTCTTTAGATCCACCTATATGCCATCTCTAGTCACTATATATCTCAGAAACACAACCTGATCCAGCCAAAATTCACACTTACTGAATTTGGCATATAACTGCTTTTCCCTCATAATCTATAAAATAACCTCAAATGCTCAACATGTTCTTTTCTGCTCTTCGAATACACCAAGATATCATCAATAAACACAATCACAAAACGATCCAGGTAAGGTTGAAACATCTTATTCATCAAGGCCATAAAAGTTGTCGGGTTGTTAGTCAGCCCAAACGGCATCACTAAAAACTCAAAATGCCCATACCTGCTCCTGAATGCACTCTTAGGTGCATCAGCCTTAACTATCTTCAACTAATAGTACCATAATCTCAAATCCAGTTTAGTGAATACCTGAGCTTCCTGCAGCTGATCAAGTAAATCATCAAATCTAGGCAGCGGGTACTTGTTCTTCACTGTCACCCAATTCAGCTGTCTATAGTCAATGCATAACCTCAAAATCTCATCATTTTTCTTCGCAAACAACACTGGAGCTCCCCAAGATGAAACATTGGGTCTAATAAAACCTTTTTCCAGCAACTCCTGAAGCTGAGTCTTTAACTCTTTCAGTTCTACAGGTGCCATCCTATGTGGAGGAATAGATATAGGAGTAGCACCTGGAACTAGATCAATTGTGAACTCCGTTTCTCGATCTGGTGATAAACCAGGTAGCTCATTGGAAAACACATCTCGGAACTCCCTAATCACGGGAATGTCCTGTACACTCTGCTCAGCTCTAGTATCAATCATGTGGGCCAGATAAGCCTCACATCCTCCCTGCATCAACCTCAGTGCACTCATGAAGGATATCATCCTGGCTGGCACTGCTTGACTAACTTCTTTGAATACTTCCCTTGACTGACCAAGAGATTCTAGTACTACCTACTTGGTATAGCAGTTCATGATAGCCCTATCAGTAGTGAGTCAATCCATACCTAGGATAACATCTATCTCTCTCAACTATAGTATAATCAAGTCTGCCACCGTCTCTGCTTGATCAATCCTAATCAAGAACCCCTTGCAGACCTCTCCTATGACAGTAGTACTACCTAAAGGTGTACTAACCTCTAGCCTATACTATAGCAACTCCCTGTCATAATGCAACCTACATGCCAAATTCGGTGTGATAAAGGAGTGCGTGGATCCTAGATGTAGCAGTGCAAAAGCCTCAAAATCATAAATTAGAAATGCACCCGCAACCATATTTGGTCTTGAGCCTCCTAGCTGGTCATAGTATAGACCCGGGCCTGGGACAACGGTCGGTTGCCCCACCCCATAGTCCTTATAGAAGAACTCCTAGAGCTCGCTCTACCTCTACTTCGGCCTCTCTGTCCAGGTCCACTTCCTCTACTCTACTGGACCGTAGCATCACTCCCAGATCGCCCACTCGCACAAGACTGAGCTCCCAAAGTAGCAGAACAATCCCTGATCTGGTGGTCAAAGGAGCCGTATTTGAGGTAAGCTCCAGTTACCCTCTAACACTCACCACTATGTCTCCTTTCACAATGCTCACATACTGGAAATTGATTCTGTACTACACCCCTTCCACTGCCAGTCTGTGAAGATCTACCCCTCTGCCCAGATCCTGACTGCCTGGATCCACCTGGTGGTCTAAATTCTCTGTTCTGGCGCTTACTGAATCTTTCGCCAGAACTGCCCTGACTCTCACTAAGCCTTTTCCCTCTAGACCCTTGCCTAGTCTCTGCTTGTTTCTCTCTCAATAGCTGCTTAATTCTAATTGAAGTAGCTCTCAACTCAGTGAAAGTATCTAAATCTGAAAGCGTCAACCTTATTCTAATCTCCATCTTGAGTCCATCCTCAAACCTCATACACTTGTCTTCTTCTGTAAGGATCAGATCAATAGCATAACTCATCAACTCATTAAACCGAATCTTATATTCAGCCATTGACATCCTACCCTACTTCAATTCCAAGAACTCCTTTAGCTTCATGCCTAAATAGATCTTGGGCATGTAATTACCTCTGAAGATCCTCAGAAAGTCTTCCCACTTTAATTGGCAAGGCCTGGTGGTACTACCTGGGTCAATCTTCCACCACTGGTAAGCTGGGCCCTGCAGTAAGGACATTGCGTAGTCGAACCTCTCATTTGGCTCGCAGTCCATCTGATTAAAAACCCTTTTTGTCCTTTCCAACCACCCCTCAGCCTCAGCAGGGTCTGTGCTACCCTAGAAATTCACAGCCCCTTGCTTCCGCAGCCTCTCATACCTCCTCTCCCTTCTCTCAGTAACTCTAGGAGTCATTACCTCTGGTTGAGGTACAGAGGACTCTCTACTGGCTTCTATCGATCCTTGGTCAGTTTGTTGATCAATTTGATCACCTAGAGCGGATGACCTATAACAAACAAGAATTTCAATCATTTTCTGTGCTTCTCACGATATTTCATGCTTAACATTTTTATATGTCCCAACAGATGCCAATCATGCTCCGATACCACCTAAATGTAGCGCCCCCTTACTATAGGGTACACACTGGGACACCCGGAGGTCATTTCGGTACATATCCTATGATAAGGGCGGGCTAATATCGATTACTACATTCACTTCACATGGAATCATATCATTATTCACTTATAAAGCATCATAAGAAAATCAAAATATTTTAAAACCAACTTTTTTCGTCATTTCACTTCACAAAAACCAAAAGTCTAGATTGTACCTTTAAACACTTACTAAATGTACATCATCAAAACCTAGTACTAAAGTACTACATGAAAGAGGAAAATATACAAAGTCTATCTAACCTATCTAAAAATCCTAGCTGACTGACCTTTAAGCCATGACTTCTCTTGCCAAATCACAATCTACACGACTGGTAGAGCCTCTCTCAGTAGCTGTAGGCATCTCTCGGTCCTGAAAAGACAACGATGCAATTTTGATGAGTTTTGCAAACTCAGTGAGGTAACCATCATTGATGGTTCACCCAATTCATGCAACCCATCATTTCACATAACAAATATTTCACAAAATTACACTTTACATCAGTATCACATTTTCAGTCAAGCATAAGCAAATTTTTGCATTTTAATCAATCAAACATACTTATCAAAATTCACATGGAATGCTTATGAGACACTTTTCCAATTGTTACATTATTGTGACTGAGTGCCTGAACTGTCCCATATCCATTTTGGATACTGGGCTCATTACTAACTGTCCCTTATCCGATGAGGATACATGGCTCATTATACATAGGGAGCCTTAGGCTCTTAATCACGGTTTGAGCTCGAGGCTCTTTGTACACGTTGAGCTTTAAGCTTTGATCGGTGGCTACTCTGGTTATAACTGCCATTATTTGATCATGCATTCATGTATGGAATGCATCTCACATTTTCAATCAATCATGTCATAACACATTTAGTTCTTCACATTAACATTCAAGCATCACTTTAATATACATTCCACATTTCAAAGTCATCGAACCTTCTGTCCGGAATCAACAATCAAGCCGCATTCATTCAATCATTTCAAAATAGAAATTAAGCAAACAAGTAATTAAGTGAGACCGTCTAGGTTACTCATAAGTTGCTCCCGAAGCTAATGCCTAGAAGTTCCGGCAACTTCTAGAGGTTGACGTTCCAGTTGCTCCTCTACATCAAACACCATACACATATATCACAACTTGTACAATCATAAGTGTTTAATAATGCACATGTATGAAATGAAATATGTATAATGCATGTTCATGACAATCCAGAGTATTTATTCATAAATTTCATCACAAAGTCATTCTCATATCAAAACTCATCTAAGTACAATTTATACTTCAATTATGCCTCACTAAAACCATTAAAATCTCCATTCCTTTCTCATTGACTCACTTCATATTTTTTTCCAAGTCACACTTTCGGGTCTACTGTTCACATTCAATCAGAAAGTGAAACAGATGTAATTTGGTCCTATCCTCTTCTAGAAAAGTGTTCCTCTATGTCTTGTGTTTCTATTGACACCAAAATTACTCAATTTGGTTTAGTAATTTGGAAGATATGCCTCAAACATTTTTGGGTTGTTCATATTCAAAAATAGTGTACTATGCATAATTTCCATCCAAAAATTAACCATCTTAGAATCCGATTCAAAATTTGATTTCTTCATATAATTTGTAGCCCTATGTCTCTAGGTTATTAAAAATCAAATTTCATCTTATTTTAAGGTTTGAAGAAAAAGATATTTCCAAAAAATTATCGGATGTTCATCACTCCTGAAAACTTCAAAGTCGCTATCATGCAAGTCTTCTTCTTCTTTACCAAAATCTCTACTTCGAACCTCCATAACTTTTGATACATAACTCAAAAAATTACAAATTTTATATCAATGGAAAGTTAAAAGAACATTTTTTCAAAATTTATCTAGATCAGTACTGTAAATTCACGGAAGTTTCAAATCAAAATTTTTACTCTCTTACTATTTATTCCTAGAAATTCTCAGAATTCATGTCAATTTTTTAGACTATTAACGACTGAATTAAAATTTGATGTCTTCATGAAAAATATAGCCATACATCTTTATTTTAATCCAGAGTAAGAATCAGCTCCATTAAACAACTCTAGAAGAGGTTATGGCAAAAACACTAAAGCATATGCAGTGAACATTTTCCAGTCCATCATCTTCAAGTTTTTTTTTTCCAGATTTTTACACCAACATTCTAGCATATACGAAACTCCTTATCATGAGCATTCAACCTCCACAAGACTTATAGCTCATCAATAAAAGCAAGAACACTACACACTCTTTACCATTCACGACACCTACATACCCAAAACACCATTCCATGAGATTAACCTTTAAATATCATCACAAATGCTTCATTTAACCAAAACCGATGATATTTGGCAAGATACTTACTTGATTTAGCTTCAAATCTTGAAAAACAACACTTAGTCCTAGCTCCCTAGCTTCATACGATCTTCATGGAGGTTAGAAGGATTTAAGTTTTTCTTGTGGCAAATGGAGAAGACAACATGGTGGAAGTAGTAATTGAAAGATGAAAGAGCTAGGTTCAAAGTTAATAAAGGTTAGCAACAAAACTCATGAAGAAGATGAAGAAGCTTGAAGAAAATTTAGAAGGTCATGTAGAAGAGGAGAAAATGGAGAAGAAAAGCAAGTGAAAAATAACTTTTAAAGTGGTCTTTCAATTGAAACGGTAGAGTTTCGTGAGTGGGGAGAGGAGTGCCAAGTGGTGGTGACACTTGTCACTTTCCTATGGTCCCAATTGGATCTCTTTTAAAACTAGTTCATTCAACTATAATTTCTACTCCATTAGGGGGGTTTTGTAAGGAGGAGGAGCAAGGCAAAGATTGCAAGTTAAAAAAATCACTCTATGGATTAAAACAATCTCCTAAAGCGTGGTTCAATAGATTAGCAAAAGTAATAAAAGGCCAAGGATATCAACAAGGTCAATTTGATCATTTTATATTCTTCAAACATTCTAAAAAAGGGAAGAAAACAATCTTAATTGTAGATGTTAACGATATTGTCTTAACATGGGTTGTCGTTGTTGAAATGGAGAGGTTAAAAAAGATCCTAGCAACTGAAATAGAAGTAAAAAACTTTGGTCAAATGCATTATTTTCTGGGTATGGAGGTTGCTAGATAAAAAAAGGGCATTAGTGTCTCACAAAGAAAATATATGCTCAACCTCCTAAACTGGTATGCTAGGCTACAATCCAAGTGATATGCCTATTAAAACTCAAAGAGGAATGACTGATGACGGAAGGTGGTTGACAGAGAAAGATATCAAAGATTAGTGGGCAGACTAATATATCTCTCCCATACAAGACTTGATATTGCTTTCACAATAAGTGTGGCAAGACAACATATGCATTCACCAAAGGAAGCTCACATGGAAAGAGTGTATAAGATTTTGAGGTATTTGAAAGGTTCTCCCAGGAGGGGACTATTTTTAAAGAAAAATAATAGCAAAGGGATAGAAATTTTCGCAAACGTAGATTAGGCTAGTTCTACTGAGGATAGAATATCTATTGTGCCCAAATAAGTTTTAAAAATACCTAAGCTATCCTACTTGTAAGTATACGATGCAATTCTAGTCGATTACCCAGGGTTGTCTCCCATAAAGATGAAATTGGTTCACTTAAATTAACCTTGAACAAAAGCATAAATAAAAACATATGCAATCCTAAACAATTTATCTCGATTTATTGAGTGATGGCTTTAGAGGATATCAGAAAATTAAACTGAAAAGAAAACAAAATCAATTGGGAGAGAAAATGAAGAGATTAACCAAAGTGGAAAACTCTTGAGAATTAATTTCACTAGGTTAATCTCCTATGTATGATTAAGGAGAAATGATTGATAGTTGTCTTACTAAAATTAACAGTTGGGATCTAAAATAAACTCGAATAATGAACTAATCTAACTTTTGTATTCAACAAGTTATCATCCGAATTTATTATGGAAGGCTGACTATTAATTACCACTTAAGTTAATATATTTCTAATTCTTAACCTAAGCGTTTATAGTTTCTTGTTTCATATTAAACTTTTTCTCTCGATCCTTCGTTTAATACCAAAATGATGCAAAGTTTGATTATTCTATTACATCCATTCAGATAAAAAACTATAACAGCACATAATATAACAACATAATCCCTCAATCATGCATATTTGACTAAAATAGCTACGTTAATCCTCAAGAAAAGAGATTAGCCCATCAAGAAAATAACAAGGTTCATCATATTTAGATAATTCAATCCCATCTTAATCAGTATAAGCGGAGTATTAAAGAAATAAACCAACTGAATAACTGAAACAAACTATCAAAAGCTAACAGAGTATTGAGTTCATCAACTAACAAAGGAGTAAGTTCAATAAAATAATAGAGAAATAATAAACAAAATGAGAAAATGCGTGTTCGAATGAGGGCATTGCGTTGATCTCTAACCACTCTCAAGCTTCCTGCATTGACTCTCACCTTTAGCTTTTGCTTTGTTCTCACCCAGATGATAAACTGATCACTCTGCTTCCTCCTCTGCGTCTTTTCACTTCTCTTTCTCTATTTTATCTTCTCAGCTGAAGCTCTTCTCTATTACTTCACTTTCTTTCTTTTTATTTGTTTTTTCCCCAAAAGAGTCTGTGTGGTATATAGGATGATTGTCTATAGAGTAGAGTGTGTTGCCACCTCCCTTACTCTTTCTATTTGTAGTATATTTTAGGTCTAGGTTTTCGAGTCATCCCTCCTGCATATGACATATAATAAGTTGATGAATTTAAGGAAAAATGGGTTACGGGGGTGACTTAACTTGTTAGTAATGGCGGTGAAATAACAAGTCACCACTGTGAGGTAGTGACACTTGTCATCACTTTTCTTCTTTTTTTATCTCTTTTCATGAAAAATTTACATGACTTACCCTTCAACCTTCATGTAAAATTCACAAAATAATCAATTAACATTCATGCAATATTCATATAATTTCCATTCAATTTATCTCACATTTGGGTCAAAACACAAGGATTTGTAACCAAAATTAATAAATGAACGCAATTAAAAGCAATAGAAACTAGACACACTATTTCCCCACACTTAAACTATGCTTGTCCTCAAGTATATTAAATTCAAAGAACCATGAACAAGTGTTATAGATTCTCACTCCACTCTCCATCCTCTAAAACATTCAAAGGTAGGTATATTCACTCATCATTCATTTCATGTAAGGCATCTACCATAAGCTTGCTTACTAATCTCATCTCCACCACTCATATCAAACATAAACATTAATCTAAAGGTCTTTATGGAAAAAGGAATACCACAATACAAATTAAGCATTTAAAGTAACATAAACAATGAAGCATAAAACACTTAAAATTTTCCTTTGAAGTTAACAAGATTAACACTCCCCTTTTTATGTCTTTCCTCTTTCCTTTCCTTTTTTTAATCTTCTCTTCCTTCCTTTTCATTTCTGTTTCTTTTTCTACTTTGTTTTTTCTTTTTTATTTCTTTCTCTTTTTTATTTATTTGTTTAAAACAAGGAAATCAAAAGAATAAAAATATAGAGGAGAGATAATTACTACAACCATACTCATTCCTAATGCAATAGCCAACTATATCATATGATTCCCCCCACTTATTTAAACAATTATTCCCTAAACCCATTCATTGATAGTTATGATTTGCATCATGTTTTAGAATTTAATTTATTATATATTTAGTGTTAATTGTTTAGTATGTGTTTAGGTTAGAATTGAGTTAATTTATGTGTTTAAGTGTTTTTTGTGGGCTAATATAAGTCTCTGAGCTTAAATGTTATGTTTTTGAGTAACTTGATGTGTTTGTTAGTGTTTCAGAGCCAACAAAGAAGAATGGAGAAGTTTTAGAGACTTTTGGGCCGAAACCACGGCTTGCGATCTTGGCACAATAGGCCACAATGGTGATAGAAACATGTGAGCCATTATGCTTTAGGCCACGATCGTGACATGCATCGAGCAAACGCGAAAACAGGTGAAAACATCAAGTTTTGAGGAACTTTTCGGATCTTTTCAACCCTGGACAAACCCTAGGCCTGCCAAGATATTTAAAGAACATGATGAATACAAAGAGAGAGCTTTTGCATCAACCGCAATACCAAAACCCTAGAAAGTCTTATATAGAGATTGAGGAAGAAACGAAAGAAGTGAGACATAGAGAAGAAGCCTATACGAAGTACTTCTCGGAACAAAAGGTTTCCCACTATTGCTGCCTCTATCATCCGTTCTAATCTTATTTTTTGATTTTGTTTTCAATTTTATTGATGTATAGAATTGGGATAGTCGTTGAGAATAAGATTGCTGAATGTTGAGATTTGTCTAAACTCACTTTCAGGATATTTTATCTTTGATATTAATGAAATTTAATTGTAGTGTTTTTATTGGATTATTTGTGATTTAATTTCTTCACTTCATAATTTGGTAACAAACTGAGAGAGTGAACCGAGTGAAAATCATTAAATTGGCTAACGAGACTTAGGTAATTTAATAGATTATGGATTGAATCAAACTAGTAAATTTGTGTAACGAGAGATTGTGCATAAGTTTTGGGTAGTTTTTCAGAAAGCTTAAGATCTAATTTAGGTTTGGGATAAATTGTGAATCAAGAGGTTGCAATTTCTCATAATCTGATTAGGGTTAATAATTAGGGTTAATGATTATAACTAGAGAGAGAGTAATTAACCCTGGGTCGTTTAGAACCGGTAATTCAATAAACTCATAATCAATTAGGTTTTCATTAAAGTCAAATAAAAATCCCCTTCTCTCAATTGGTAGGTTGTAGGTGGATTCTTGATTGGGTGTTGCATCTGCTATATTGTTTATAATTTTGAATTTAATTTTTGAAATTGAGTGCTTGATTGAATAATTTTTGGCCTTACTTGTTGATTTGAATTATTATGAATTTGAGTTAAGCCTTAGATTTTAGGATTAGATTATTCCTCCTCGTGAGATTAATAACTTAGGTATTATGCAAATGACCTGTGCACTTGTGGTATTATCAAGGTAAAAAATATTAAAACTTTGTCATATAGGAACCTTTGATTAATCATACACATTCAAATGCTCAACTTGCCTTATGATAGGTACAACGAAGAGGATAAATAATTAAGGTCAAGGCTCATATTTTGGGTTTAAAGAAAGAAAAGGTTTTATGTTAAGCTCAAAAGGGGGGGTTCCCTAAAGGTAACATCATGGTGGCTTTTTAAGTAAAAGGGGAAAATCCTAATTACTTTCATCATTTCAATGTTTACATAAGATTATATGATCTCAACTAGTATTTGCAAGCAAGTTCTAGAGTTCCTCAATCATGAAAGAATACTCTCAACAAAGAATACTTGAATTTGGTGTTTAATAATTCAAAAAGGCTCAAATTCTTACCGAATGAAAAGTATCATTCATCTATCAAAACAAGCTATTGTCCTTTTAATCAAAATCCAAGTTAATCAGTCTAAGCATACAAGCATACTCATTCACTCATATTATGCATTTCTAATCTTGATTAAGTTTATGCTATAAACCATGCATCTCTAATTGTTAAAAAAACACACAACACATAATTAATAAACATTTTTTTACTAATACTCCCCCATTACTTAAACATCACATTGTCCTTAATGTGATACAAAAAAGTAAAAAAGGGATATAAAACACAAAATAACTTGAACAAGGAGACACATTAAAACTAAAGACATTAAACTAATAAAAAGTAAAAATAATAAAAAGAAAAATGACAAGAATACAGTACGAAAGTATGGGTGATGGCTGCATCAATGCGGTGTGAAGCATGGTAGTAAACGCAGCATCTTACATTTAGGAGTGGAGACAGTTGTGAGGAAGACAAATAGAAGAGATTGAAAAGTAGGCCTGTGAACAGAAAGTAGATAGATTAAGTTGAGTTTCACTAAAAAGAAATAACAATCAACTAATTGAAAAACAAAGCATAAATTATATTGGTTGCCTCCC
>JAOTJB010333759.1:0-13054 GCA_027123815.1 Erythroxylum minutifolium
CCCCGAAGCATGTATATATGTAAAGTGTGGACTCACCAACGCTGTTCCTTGAGGTATTCAGGTTGAAATGGATAAATAGACTTCGAAGAGGGGAGCTGAACTTAGAAAGTGGAGTTTTGAATGCAAGTATGGGTGATAAATATGTGTTATCCGAATGCGATCACCGGGCTCTCTATTGGAAGAAGCTCACGAATTATGATATTCTGCATGAAAGTTGGTAAGGTCCGGAAACAGGTCGCAACACCAAATGTATTAATAGGTTTCTTCTAATTTGTCTTAGAAGCTAAGTCTCCTCTTTGGTACCTAAAAAGTCACGTTGCAATTTTGATGAGTTTTGCGAACTCAGTGAGCGAACTATCATCGATATGCTCACTCATATCAATCACACAAACAGTTCACATTCGAAAATTCACAGACAATTTATATCATCACATAATGAACATCATTTCACTAATCATCATATTGCATCGTATACAATTTTGTTCACTTATTTCTCATTTCTCATGTAGAACATTTCAATAAACCGTTTCAAACATTCAAACATACATATCAAAATGTATATGCAATGGACATGTGACTCACTTTTGATTTTTATGCTGTTGTGACCGAGTGTTGTTTTAACTGTCCCGTATCTATTATGAATACTGGGCTCATTAATAATCGTCCCATACCTGTTGTGGATACCGAGCTCATTTTATATATTGAGCATGTGACTCTTATACACATTCTGACTCTTTTTCACTGGCTACTCCAGTCACAACTGCCTTTATCTGATCATGCATATCATGTCATGAAATGCATCAAAATCATGTATATGCAATCAGCCGCTTTTATTCATTTTACACTTCACTTTCACATTTTCATCAGACCTAAGTCTGGCATTCAACAACTTGGTTAAGGACACTTATTTCTTTCAAATTCATATTTAATGAGCACGTCCAATGCAAATCTCATTCATCAAACGCCTCGAACTATCAATGTTTGGAATTAACGCATTCACATAAATCATAATTCAATAATTGAAATTTAAGCAAAAATAAACAATTTTAGTAAGAATATCTAGGTTACTCACTGTACGCTCCAGATAGCTATTGCCTCGATGTCCCAGCAACGTTTGGATGCAGTCGTTCGATTTGTGCTTCTATATTATGCAATACACACATTTATACATATTACTAATTTGCACAATCACATAAGCATTCATTCTTACATATATGTATATGTGTTATATACAATGTATGCTCAATTTGACTATTCTGGGTATATTTCCTTAATTCACATCTCATGATCATTTAACATCATCATTCAATCATTCATTTATACCTAATACACCTTACTCACTTTAATTACCTAATCTATCATCAAACTAGGTTCATTTCAAGCCTCTATGAATCAAAGGAAAGTGCCTTAGTATTAATCAAACATCACTTAAAAGACAACATTTCACTTCATATGCTAGCCTACGATAGTGGTAGACTTTCCCACGATTGTGACAGAAGCTTGTGGAACTGGCCAAGATGGTGGGGAATCTGCCACGATTATGACAGAACCCCAATAATCCAGGCCACGATCGTGGGCACTATGCCACGATCATGCCCTGCCTTATCTTCCTTCATTTTTCCACGAATTCCACAACATAATTAACATCATTAACACTCCAATTTTTCCATAATTCATATCCATTTATGCAACTTCATTTCATGCTAACCTAGTTACCATATTAGTTGCATTAAAATCCACAAAACTCTACTCAATTGATTATTTTTCATTCACTTAATCCCATTCATTCATGAAATCCTAACTCTTTGCATACTATATTCAAGACATCTCATGCATAGTTAATCATTTCTACTTTATTCTCCTCTTCATTCTCACCTCATTTATATCTCAATATCAACCATAAAACAAATTCATAAACTATGGTTTATCATCATACAAAAACAAAACATAATCTCTATCATTCACTATTACAACAAATCCGTACTTATTCTCATTTCAAGAACATTACTTAACACCTTTCTTAAACATAAATTTCAACTTCATTATACCCTTAATTCATAACCTATTTCATCTACATAATAGCCTGTAATCCATGGTTTTTCATATTCTCAAAATAAGAACACAACATATACATTCATTCATCCATTTCCTGCACTCATCATCAACAAAAAAACAGGACATAAACACATCTCTTTATTCATCAATTTTAAACTCTCATTCAAACACCATTTTCATTATTAATCATCCATAAAACAATATATAATCTATTGTTGATCACAAACACAAAAACAGAACATCAAACATGTCCATACATTCATCCATAATTTAACATAAAATCAACTCCATTTACACCTTCAATCTATCCCTAATGATCATCATAAATGCTTTTATTTAAACAACCCATGAACATCCCCATTTCTTCTTCCACGTTCAACATATATTTAACACCATTTTCATAATCATTTAATATCAACACAATCACCATATATGTTTCATTTAAAACAACCCCATGAAGATTAATGTATAACTTACTTGATTAAACTCCAAGCTTCTTCAAAATCACATAAACCCTAGCTCCAAAGCATCACACGATCATCAAGTTTCATAAAGGAATGGTTAGGTTTTTATCAACAAATGAAGATAATGAAAAATGGAAGTAGCAGAGCAAGGTTCAACGTTGAGAGGGTGAGAAGAGAGTGTCGCGAGATAGAGAAGAAGAGAAGAAAGTAACGAAGAAAATGAGAGCATGAAATAAAAAATGAAAGAAAATAAAGAGTTGGTCTTTCAAATAAGAGAATCGTAAGGGATGAGCGGCGCGTGGTAATGACACTTATAACCTTCCCACGGTTCCATTTGGCCCTTTTTATAACTAGTCCATTTGTCTCCCAATTTTTAATCCAATTGTCACCCAATTTTTTATGGCACTTGTCAATAAATCCTAATGCCACTTATCAATAATTTATACTACCATCTGTCACTTATTTCTATTACTATAGATCAATATGTCTTGCCATTTGGCATTTTTTCTAGTCTAAAAATATCCATAATTTCATAAATCTCTCAAATTTAACAAATAAATTCTAAATCACCAATTATAATTTTATCAACCAAAATTTAAGAAATAAAATTCGTTGTTCACATTATAATCATTTAAAATCATTTATACCCTAAATATGTCAATTGATTTGATGTACAGTCATTGTAATGTGTACAAAAAATCAATAATCACATGTGTGTAAGTTGATGTTATGCATGAGTATGAAATGCATTTCCTAATTTCTTATATACAGAAATCTAGGATTATAACCCTTAATATGGGAAAAATGGGATATTATAATTCTCCCCTCCTTAAGAAATTTCGTTCTCGAAATTCTTACCTAATTGTTCAAATAGGTAGGGTATTGATTCCTCATGTGCTCCTCCATTTCCTATGTAGCTTCCTCACTCAAGTGATTCTTCCAAAGGACTTTCACCAATGGAATTATTCAGTTTCTCAATTGCTTCATCTGATATCCCACTATCTTTACTGGTTCCTCAATATAACTCAGATTACTAGCGACTTCAACTTCTTGTGCCAGTAGCACATGTGTCGGATCAGACCGTTATCTCCTGAGCATACTCACACGAAACACATTGTGTATTTGATCCATTTTAGTAGGCAGTGCTAACTTGTATGCCAATAGTCCAATTCTCTCAATAATCTTATATGGACTAATGTATCTAGGGCTGAGCTTACTCTTTTTACCAAACCTCAGCTTTCTTCGCCAAGTTGCTACTCTCAAAAATACTTTGTCTCCTACTTGATACTCCATATCTCTCCGATGTTGATCCACATAACTCTTCTATCTATCTTGAGCTGTTTTAATTCAACTACGGATTAGTTTCACTTTATCAATAGTATCTTGGATCAGTTTTGGGCCTTCTACAATCCTTAGATCCTCTTCATCCTAGTACAGAGGCGAACAACACTTTCTGCCATATGACGCCTCATACGGTGCAGTACTGAAGTTCAACTTCATACCTATAGCTGTCTGTAAGCTTCTCCAAAATCTCGAGGTAAATTTGGGATCTCTGTCCAACACAATGGACACTAGAACCCCACGCAATCTCACTATTTCATTCACATACCTCCGGGCTAACTGATCTAGTGTATTAGTCTCTCTCACTGTTAAGAAATGGGCCAACTTTGTCAATCGATCCACAATAACTTATATAGCATCATGTTGCCTCGGAGTCCTTTGCAAACCCGTAATAAAGTGCATAGTGATTCTCTCTCATTTTCACTCCGAAATAGGCAATGACCAGTGCCAGCCCTGGGCAGGGACAGGCAGGGCACCTGCCTAGGGCCCATCAATAAAAGTGGCCCATCCAATCTTGCGTTATTTTGAGAAGCTCTTGGTGTTTCAAGATTTTTAACGGTGATTAATATCTAAAGCTGCCTCTTGAGGTGGTTGACAAAAGGGGCCCCTTGGAAGCCAGTGATTGGCCTCCCTCATTTTGAATAAGTTAACGTTAACTAACTTATAACGTTATTATAAGTTAACGTTAATTGTTATTTACGATAGTTATAAATAGCTTTGAAGAATTTAGGTATATTTTTACCCTCTAATTTTTTTTATCAACATATGCATCTAAGGTGCTCTAACTTAAAAATTGACAGTAAAAAATTTTCACGATTCTATTTTCTAAGTTCCCAGTGTAATTTAAAGATAAAGTAAAGTTTCTGATTTTTTAATGTATTTTTAGCTTGTTAAATATTTGAATATGTTATAATTAATTTGTAATTTGCCATTAACGTGGTTATTATATTAACATTTTAAATCATAAGATTAATATTAAATGATATTGTATTTATTTGTGCTTTGCCTTTTTTATTTTTAGATTAATTATTATTTATAAAAATAATTAAATATTAATAAATAGTTTTATTTTTGTATTTGTAATTTTCATTATACTTTGCCATAAGTAATGTAATAATTGTTAGATTTATGTTCTTGTAGAGTTCACATAAGTTTCTCTATCATTAAAATTTGCTTTTTTTTCATTTTTAACATTAGATATTAAATTTTGCATGTTTATATATTGTCAATTTATTGGGGCCCTTTTTTTTATTTCGCCCAGGGCTTATAAAATGATAGGAACGGCCCTGGCAATGACTGTAACCTACTAACTGGAGCCTCATGCTCTGCTTTAATCTGTTGGCAAGTAAAATATTTAGCAACATATTCCACTACTTGCTTCTTCATCCCTGACTACCAGAAATGTTGTTTCAGCGTGTTATACATCTTGGTAGTACCAAGATACATCGTATAGGATGCTATATGTGCTTCCTCTAGAATCTCCTTTCTCAAATTATCCACATCAGGTACACATAGGCTCAACTTTAACCACAGTATCTCATTTCTCAATTCAAATTCAAATTTGGGATCCACTTTTAACTTCTCAATAAGCTTCACAATTTTCAGATCTTTGCTTTGAACTTTTCTAATTTTATAATGTAAACCAAGTCTCAGCTTCAGCGTAGCCATCAATGCCTCCTTCTGCTCCAAATTCAACTCAACATTCAATGCTATCAATTGAACTAGGCTTAGTAACCTCGATGTCTGAATTTGAGCCACACTGCTATTGGATTTTCTACTCAATGCATCAGCTATCATATTAGCTTTTCCCGGATGATACTCAATTGTGCAGTCATAATCTTTAAGTAACTCTATCCATCTCCTCTGTCTTATATTTAATTCTTTCTGACTCAACAGATACCTCAAACTCTTATGATTAGTGAATATCTGGAATGTGTCTTAATATAGATAATGTCTCCATATCTTTAGAGCAAAAACCACTACAGTAAGCTCTAAATCATGTACTGGGTAATTGAACTCATGAGACCTCAACTGTCTCGATGCATATGCTATTACTTTGCCATGCTGCATCAGTATACATCCTAACCCCTGGTGTGAAGCATCACTATACACTGCATATCCTCTAGATCCAGATGGAATAGTTAATACCAGTGCTGTAGTCAATTGATGCTTTAGCTCCACAAAACTTCTCTGACATTCATCATTCCATCAATAATGCATATTCTTCCTCAGAAGTTTTGTCAAAGTGGCTGAGATCAGTGAAACCCCCTCCACAAATCTTCGGTAGCATCTGGCTAATATAAGGAAACTCCAGATCTCTGACACATTCCTCAGAGTTTCCCACTTCATTATTGCCTGCACCTTCTTTGGGTCTATTTGTATGCCCTATTTAGATACTATATGACCTAAAAATACTACTTGATCAAGCCAGAATTTACACTTATTGAACTTGGCATACAATTGCTTCTCTCTTATGATTTTTAAGCTTAACCTCAATTGTTCAGCATGCTCTTCTCTACTCTTCGAATACACCAAGATGTCATCAATGAACACAATCACAAAACGATTTAGGTAGCGTTGAAATATCTTATTCATCCAAGCCATGAAAGCAGCTGGGGCATTTGTTAACCCAATCGGCATCACCAAAAACTTGAAATGCCCATATCTAGTTCTGAATGCACTCTTTAGTACATCAGTCTCTGCTATCTTCAACTGATAGTACCCTGATCCCAAGTTTGACTTAGTGAATACCTGAGCTCCCTATAACTGATCAAGTAAGTCCTCAATTCTCGGTAACGGGTACTTATTCTTCATTATTACCCCGATTCAGTTGCCTATAATCGATCAAAAATCTCAGAGTTCCATCTTTCTTCTTCACAAATAAAATTGGAGGTCTCAGGGTGACACACTGGGTCTGATGAAGCCCTTATCTAACAACTCCTGTAACTGAGCCTTAAGTTCTTAAAGTTCTATAGGTGCCATCCTATATGGAGGAATAGATATAGGAGCAGTACCTAGAACTAAATCAATCATAAACTCCGTTTCCCTATCTAGGAGTAAACCAGATAACTCGGCAGGAAATACATCCAGGAATTCCCTAACAACAGGAATATCCTGTATAGTCTACTCAGTTCGGGTATCAACTATGTGGGCTAAATAAGTCTCACATCCACCTCGGATTAGTCTAAATGCATTCAAGAATGAAATTAATTTGGCTGGCACTACTTGACTAATACCTCGAAATATTGCTCTCGGCTGATTAAGAGATTCAAGTATTACCTCCTTAGTTTAGTAGTTCATTATAACCCTATGAGTAGTAAGCCAATCCATGCCTAGAATAATATCTATCTCCTTTAACTGCAATACAATCAGATTAGCTTCCAACTCTGCCTGATCAACTCGAATTATACACCCTTTACAGACTTCACCAATTACTACCTATCAGTGTACTCACCTCTAATCCATATTTCAATATTTCTTTATTATAATGCAGTCTAGATGCCAGATGCGATAAAAGAATGGATAGATCCTGGATCTATTAATGCAAATGCTTCAGAATTAAAGATATGCAACACACCTGCAACGACTTCTGGGGAGTTCTAAGCCTCTTGCCTAGTCATAGCGTAGACTCTGGCCTAAGACTATGGTTGGTTGCTCCTCACCTCAGTCCTGACAGTAGGACTCCCTGAACTCACTTTGCCTTTACCTCTGCCTCTCTGTCCAGATCCATTAGCTTGACTTTGCTGGACAGTTGTCTCAGTTATCACTCCTCCTCATTCTAGACTGTGCCCTAAAAACTATGGAACATTCTCTGATTTGATGATCGTAGGAGCCACATCGAAGGCAAGCTCCTATTAGCTTCCAGCATTCCTCACTATGTTTCTTTCCATAATGTTCACATTGTTGCATTTGCCCGAATATTGGACCTCTACCACTGCTAGACTGCATAAAACTGCCTCTTTGTCTAAACCCCAATTGTCTCGATTTAGTCGGTGGTTGAAAAGATCTATTTTGGAACTTACTAAACCTTATGTCAGAATCAACCTGAGACTCACTAGGTCTCTTCATTCTAGACTCTTGCATGTATCCTCCTTGTCCATCTCTTAACAACTGTTTTATTCGAATCGAGGCCGCTCTCAACTTAGAGAAACTACTTAGATTCGTTATAGCTAGCCTCGTCCTAATCTCCATATTCAACCTATCTTTAAACATCTTACACTTATCCTCCTCAGTAAGAATCAATGAAATAACATATCCCATCAACTTATTAAACCGTATTTTATACTCTACTACGGTGAGACTGCCTTGTTTCAGATATAGGAATTCTTTCATCTTTTTATCTAAATAGATCTTCGGCATATAGTTCTCTTTGAAGACTCTCAGGAAGTCTTCCCACTTTAATCTGCAAGGTCTGGTAGTACTGCCTGGAACAGTTTTCCACCACTGATATGCTAGACCTTATAGTAGTGAGACTGCATAGTTGAATTCTCATCAGACTCGTAGTCCATCTGATTAAAAATCCTTTCGGTTCTCTTTAGCTATCCTTCAACCTCAGCAGGGTCTGTACTTCCATAGAAGTCCACAGCTCCCTGCTTTCTCAATTTATCATACCTCCTTTCCTTTCTCTTAGGAATTCTCAGAGGCATTAGGTCAGGTTGAGGTATAGAAGACTCTCTATTGGCTCCTACAAGCTTTAGGTCAGCTGATTTTCCAACTTAATCACCTATGACAGATGACTTATAATAGACAAAAACCTTAATTACTATCCAAATTTCTCATGATATATCATGTCTAATTGTCTATATATGTCCCTATGGATTCCAAATCATGATCTAATACCAAAACCTATAACACTCCGCTCTACGAGGTACGTACACAAACATCCCAGGACATTCAGGCACATGCCTCATGAAACGGTGTGTTAGAGCAATCACATTCACTTATATGGCATCATAATTAAAACATGAATAACACAGCATCTAAAACTCAATTTCTCATTCCATTTATAAAAAAGATAATTTATAATGTTACTTTTCACTACATAATTCACATATATATAGTATTAAAATACATAAGAGTTTACTACTCTGTACAACATTCTACATGGATGAGGAACTATATAAAAGATTCTATCTAACTCTTCAATATCAGCTAACCAACCTTTGAGCCATTTCTTGAGTCCAAATGCAGTACTAGGTTTCTTCTAATATGTCTTAGAAGCTAAGTCTCCAATCTTATACCTGAAAAGCCATATTGTAATTTTAATTAGTTTTTCGAATCAATCACACAAACAGTTCACACTCGAAAATTCATAAACAATTTATATCATCACATAATGAACATCATTTCACTAATCATTATATTGCATCAAATACAATTTTGTTCACTTATTTCACATTTCTCATTTAGAACAGTTCAATAAACCACTTCAATCATTCAAACATACATATCAAAATGTATATGCAATGGGCATGAGACTCACTTTCAATTTTTACGTTGTTGTGACCGAGTGCCTTTGTAACTGTCCTGTATCTATTCCAGATACCGGGCTCATTGATAACCGTCCCGTACCCGTTGTGGATACTGAGCTCATTTTACATATTGAGCCTGTGGCTCTTATACACATTCTGACTTTAAGCTCTTTTTTACTAGCTACTCTGATCACAACAGCCTTTATCTGATCATTCATATCATGTCATGAAATGCTTCAAAATCACATATATGCAAACAGTCATGTTTATTCAGTTTACACATTCACTTTCATATTTTCATCGGACCTAAGTCTGACATTTAACAACTTGGTTGAGAAAAATTATTTCTTTCAAATTCATATTCAATGAGTACTTAATGCCTCGGATTATCAATGTTCAGAATTAATACATTCACATCAATCATAATTCAATATTTGAAATTTAAGCAAAAATAAACAATTTTAGTAAGAACATCTAGGTTACTCACTGTACCTTCCAGATAGCTACTGCCTCGATGTCCCAGTAATGTTTGGATGCGGTCGTTCGATTTGCCCTTCTATATCATGCAATACACACATTTATACATATTACTAATTTGCACAATCACATAAGCATTCATTCATACACATATGTATATGTGTTATGTACAATGCATGCTTAATTTGACTATTCTGGTTATATTTACTTAATTCACATCTCATGATCATTTAACATCATCATTCAATCATTTATTTATACCTAATACACCTTAATCACTTTAATTACCTAATCCATCATCAAACTAGGTTCATTTTAAGTCTTTATGCATCATAGGAAAGTACCTTAGCATAAATTGTTTCAAACATCAATTAAAAGACAACCTTTCGTATGCTAGCCCACGATAGTGGTGGACCTTCCCACGATCGTGATAGAAGCTTGTGGAACTGGTCATGATCGTGGGGATCGTGACAGAACCCAAATAATCTAGGCCAATATCGTGGGGACTATGCCACGATCGTGCCCTGCCTTATCTTCCTTCATTTTTCCACGAATTCCATAACATAATTAACATCATTAACACTCCAACTTGTCCATAAATCATTTCTATTTATGCAACTTCATTTAATGCTAACCTAGTTACCATATTAGTAGCATTAAAATCTACAAAACTTAACTCAATTGATTATTTTTCATTCATTTAATCCCATTCATTCATGAAATCCTAACTTTTTCCATACTATATTTAAGACATCTTATGCATAGTTAATCATTTCTACTTTAGTCTCCTCTTCATTCTCACCTCATTTCTATCTCAATATCAACCATAAAACAAATTCATAATCTATGGTTTATCATCATACAAAAACAAAACATAATCTCTTTCATTCACTATTACACCAAATCCTTACTTCTTCTCATTTTAAGAACATTACTTAACACCTTTCTTAAACATAAATTTCACCTTCATTATACCCTTAATTCACAACCTATTTCATCTACATAACAACCTGTAATCCATGGTTTTTCATATTCTCAAAATAAGAACACAATATATACATTCATTCATCCATTTCCTGCACTCATCATCAACACAAAAATAGGACATAAACACATCTCTTTATTCATCAATTTTAAACTCTCAGTCAAACACAATTTTTATTATTAATCATCCATAAAATAATATATAATCTATTATTGATCACAAACACAAAATAGAACATCAAATATGTCCATAGATTCATCCACGATTTAGCATAAAATCAACTCCATTACACCGTCAATCTATCCCTAATGATCATTATAAATGCTTTTATTTAAACAACCCATGAATATCCCCATTTCTTCTTCCACGTTCAACATATATTTAACACCATTTTCATAATCATTTAATATCAACACAATCACATATATGTTTCGTTTAAAACAACCCCATGAAGATTAATGTATAACTTACTTGATTAAACTCCAAACTTCTTCAAAATCACATAAACCTTAGCTCCAAAGCATCACATGATCATCAACTTTCATAGAGGAATTGTTAGGGCTTTTATCAACAAATGAAGACAACGAAAAATGGAAGTAGCAGAGCAAGGTTTAACGTTGAGAGGGTGAGAAAAGAGTGTTGTGAGATGGGGAAGAAGAGAAGAAAGTAACAAAGAAGATGAGAGCATGAAATAAAAATGAAAGACAATAAAGAATTGGTCTTTTAAATGAGAGAATTGTGAGGGATGAGTGGCAAGTGGTAGTGACACTTGTCACTTGCCACCTTCCTATAGTTCCATTTGGCCCTTTTTATAACTAGTCCATTTGTCTCCCAATTTCTAATCCAATTGTCACCCAATTTTCTATGGCACTTGTCAATAAATCCTAATGTTACTTATCAATAATTTCTTTTACCATCTGTCACTTATTTCTATTACCACAGATCAATTTGTCTTGCCACTTGACATTTTTTCCTAGTCTAAAAGTACCCATAATTTTGCTAATTTCTCATAAAGAGAAATCTAGGGTTCTAACCCTTAGTATAGAAAAAATGGGATATTACAAAACAACACCATAATAGACATTAAGACATCAGGGAATAACCAAATGATACCATAATAGACACGAAGACAATCTAATAGATGATGACGTAGAAGGATGGTAGTAGACAAATCTTTTAACACTCGCGTATTTCCTTTAGAGGGTAAAAATTCCAATCTAATGAAAAGGGGCTCTAAAAGCTTTCGAATTAGGGTTGAGCGATTGGGTGGCTCCTTTATCTCCTTGCTGGAATGCGACCAAGTTAAGGTGTCTCCTTCATCTCCTTCTTATGCTTTTAATGATAATTAGTCTTTCTATTTATGGTAGAAAAATCAAGGGATTTCTTTGACCTTTTGCTGGAGGAACTGGCTAGATGTTAGGTCTCTGTCTAGAGGCAGGCATCATATTCTTCTACCTCTCCGAAGTTCTTGATTTAAAGTATTGTGACATTTCTGAGGATCCGTACCATAAGGTGAGTACAAACCCTAACTTTGAAAATTCCATGATTTCCTGTACTATCCTTATGTTAAGTCTAATAATCAGATGGATTGAGATTTTTTGACGAAACTCAGTCTACAGTTAGCCCTCCAGGTAATTGCTCTCGTTTAAGAAGTTTTAAGTGACTACCCTTTAATGACTTACAAGTATGGTGTAACCTTCATCTGTGTTGATTGTTAAATGATTAGGAGTAGTCTGTTTTTGATGTTCTTCTTTCTATCTTTGGGTACCCTAGAACAAAGGACCCAAATCAGGATTATGAACCCTTATCTAGAATTTTTGGAGTCTTATTAAAGTCTCCAAGAAACCACTAGCTAACCATAAGGTAAAAGAGGCTTTAGGTAGTTTTTCTTAAATCAAATTAGGTTACCCTAAGAAGCTTTCTACATTGTATTGGACCCCAAACTTTTCTTGGAAATTAGAATTACTAAATGAGATATTGTTGGTGTTTAGTCATGAGTAAAAATTAGAATTCTTGAATTAGAAATTTATGGAGTTTATTTATAAATATTTTTAATTACATATGGTTGTATGGATTAAATGGAAGTGTTACAATGAGGTTAAGGAGTTAAAAGATATTAGAGTAAATATGGAAGGGTAAGTTTGGAAGATTAGAGTTTGTTTTAGATTAATAAGAGAAGAACATATGAAGGGTGTGTGAGTGAAGAAAGAAAGAGACGTGTTCGTGAGGTTAAGAAAGAAAGAAAAGAAGAACCTAGAAGA
>JAOTJB010333804.1:0-13053 GCA_027123815.1 Erythroxylum minutifolium
TTCCATAATTTCCTTTGATAAACTAAGACTTTTACCACTTCCCTTCTCTTATGCCTTTTTAAGAAAGTTAGGACCACTTAAACATATGTGTGGACATGATACGATGGAGTATTCTATACACCAATTACTAAATCTCTATATGGGGGAATAAGCATTCTGTAAGGTGCTTCATATTTACTCATGTAACTAGTAAAACGTTGCTAACTAGTAAAAATAAGACCTTGAATCATTTTATTCATTAAAATAACATACAATGTCAGATTTGTATAGGCATTATTTGAAATTAATCCACTTATTACTTCAATTCATACAATTTTGTTATATTGGTATTCGAATTACATTAGGTTCCTCATCCATATAACTAATTTAATTCAAGGAAAAATAGTATTTAATACTTGTCATTTAGTACAAAAGTATCCCATGAGATGAGCATAATATAAAAACATAACATTTACATGACCCTGAAAATTAATCCCTTTTAAAACCAATATATTTATTGAAATTAATATGCAAAATATTGATAAATAATTTAGAAATTAACAAAGGAGAATCGATATGAAAAACTAATAATTTGATAAGAAGTGTCATATAAACAAGACGTCTAATAAGTTAAAATAGAGTTTCATTTTATAATAAACAAATTGTCAAAATTTTAAAAATATAAAGATTTGATGATGCATCAATTAGATGGTTTTAGATGGTGATTTTCACAAAAAGAAAAAAAAAACAGAACTCATTTCATCAATGTGTGTGTAACATGTGTTTCTAAAGGCACATAAATGATTATTAAACATAACCAAAATAACGACATGTTTATCCATTCACCAAAACTCTGAATGTAAACTAATATTGATTCAAATAATATCTAAGACAAAATAGATTAATTATTTTTCATTTTTGATTATATTCAACTCTCTTCATTTTATTGCAAAAAAAAATTAAAATTATATTCAAATATGATTATCAAAAGATAATATTTATTTTTTTCCTAAATCGTTAAAGATAATTGACATTAATCTTTTCAAAATTTTCATCGATTTTGAACAATCAAGAATAAGAATTTTGATCTTAATCATACTGCCATTACATTAATAACTCTAATACCAATGTTGAAATTCAAATGCAAATAAAATGATAAAATTAAAAAACACTTCCATTGTTGATACTCAATAAAAAAATCTTGTCTTAAAAAAATTAGTAGACTTTAGTTCTTGGAGAGTCCTTCATATAGTTGTTATCTTTTACGACCTTCTTATGTTAAAAAAAGAACATTATATGTGAAAAGTCACCGAAAATCATTCGAGTACTACTAGTTCAATATTTAAGATAGATATCGCTCATGGGTGTAATTTTTCTAACTTCCAAATATTTTTTCACTCCCCAAAAATAATTAATATGGTGGAGAAACTCAATAGCCAATGATAGGTACAAGCTCGCATGTTCAACTCACTTAAGGTAATGTTCTTATTGTTACATGCCTAAACTAAATCATGTTATTAACATAAGGACAAACAATCTAGTTTTTATAATTTTGTAAGGATGTTTATACCAAAATGCTTATGTATATAATTTTAAAAAAATGTTTATGTATATAACCATGTTGGATGCTTATGTTGTCGTTAGTTATGGATTCATTTGTTTGATTTAATATAATACCATATAAACTTTGAAGCATCCATAAATTAGACATAATATGTAAAGTTAAACCTATTAACATATGCATAAATTGATTACAAAGACTAAAATTGGAGGTGCTTGACCATACAAACATATACTTAACTATGTTTAAGAATATCTATAAAGGACATGGTTTTATACATGGGGTGTACCATTTTGTGTCCTTTATAATGATTCTTCAAAAATTTTGTCACAAATATGTTTGAATACAAAACCATATAGTTTACCGTGTCCCCAAATATAATAATAGACATAGTTTTGTATATAGGTGTGTGGCAATACATGTCCGTCGCTTTGCCCTTTAAAAAATTCAAACATGAACATAAATGGAAACAATGGATATATTAACCATAAACAGGAATACCTAAAAAGGATATGATTTATTTCATAAGAGTGTACAATTATATGTCGTTCATAATAACCTTTCAAAAATCCAAATATGAACACAATTTACCATACAATCCTGTGTTTAATCATTTCTAGATATATAAATATTAAACATAGTTTTGTACATGATTGGTGCACAATTTGTGTCCTTCATATAGTCAATTAAAAAATTGTAACATGAACATGATTATCCATGCGGCTGTGTAGTTAACTATGTATAATAAAACCTTTAACATATATGGTTTGGTATATAGTTATATGCCAATTTGTGTTCTTCATATTATCCTTTCAAAAATTTTAACATGCATATGGTTGACCATATGAGCATGTATTTAAGTGTCTAATAAAACCTTTAACATGACTAGCAATTCTTTTAATAAACACAACTTCAAATACAAATATATACCAATTCATGTTCTTTACATTTTTACTTTAAACAAGTGAATACGTTGCTAGTTTGTAAATGAATGATAGTTTTTTTTTGCTAATTTGTAAATGCATGATAGTTTTTTTTGTCAATACGCATAGTATGAGTTGTAAATAATCATAAAATATTATGCAATTTTACTTGGTATTATTTATACCCAATAATGATATTCCCATATTTAAAGTAAATATTTTACTTTTCTATAACGAATGATGGTTATTTTTGAGTTTAGGTATGATATTAGATGTCAATTTTCTATTATAGTTTATAATAAATCCTGGTATAATTTATATCTAGGAATAGTATTCTTTACACTCAGTCATAGTATTCCTATTTTAAAGTATATACATTACTTATTTGTAATGAATGGTGCTATGATTGTTTTATACATAAGCGTGATATTAGATGTATAGTGTCCTAGTATCGTTTGTATTAGGACATAGTTTTCTTTATACTCAATCATGATATTCCAATTTTAAAGTGTATAATGAATGATTGGATTTTTTGTATAAAGCTGTGGCATTATATATATAATGTCCTTGTATATTTTGTATTGAACCATATTATTCTTTGCAGTCAATCATAGTATTATCATTTTTAATGGCTAAGTGTTATTTATCTATAATTAATGATATTATGTGATTTTGTACATAGGTTTGATATTGGATGTATAGTGTTATAATATATTTTATATTAAAGAATGATATTCTTTGTTTTCATTTACAATATTCCCATTTTAAATTGTAGCTAGTACTTACTTTTAATTTTGCATTTTTTGTACATAAAGTTGATATTATATGTCTTGTATCTTAGAGTATTTTGTGTTGAGGCATAGTAGTAATTATACTTAATCATGGTATTCCCATATATAAGTGAAGTTATTACTTATTTCAAATGAGTGATGGTATTTTTTGTACATAATTGTTATCTAGAATATAATAAGGCACGATAATAATTGGGCTAATGTTTAGTTGGATATTCACATACCAATATATAGTACACACTAAATAGACATGTTGCAAAATTATTAAGCAATTAAATAGGGACAATATTCTCCATTATTCTTCTTTTTAAACTTTTCTTCTCTCCTTATTATGTAAGCTTTCACTGTAAACAAATACCAATTAAGTTAGGTCATTATTAATCACTACATCTATTTTATATTTTAAGACAAAATTCTTTTCATATAGGATTTATTGATAATTATAATACTTGATTATAATAAAAGATTTCAAAATGCACCTTACTCGATTCACAATATTCCTCTCAAAAAGATAAAATAATAGTGTAGAAATAATTTGTTAATATCTTATTGACATATTTGCTTATTAAATAATATATAAATAATAGCTCATTATTAATGACAATATCAAAGTATATAAACAAATCCTCACAAACTTATGTTACAAAAAAAGAAAAAGGGGCTTATTTCCAATTTCTACTTTCAGCAAAATAATAAATGTCTCATGTCAGGGCAGAGGGAATAGGAGACTTTTTTCTTATTAATAGACTGACTTATTATTTTTGGGTTGATTAATATAATTTCCCTTATCAATTACTATTTTTTTCATCAATTGCTACTAAACAATATAACATCCTTTATTATTTTTAATTCTGGTTGACGCTAAATATGGCAATAGGCAACCTATGAGACTATATTCAACTATTTTCAATGGGCCAGCCCAGGCTTAATAGGTGTGTATTAGGATATGTTTTTATAGGTAATTGGCATGTGTTTTTTAACATAATTGTTGTTTACTGTTCTAGTTTAGGATTCATTTGGTATGTTTTCATTAAGCTTGATTTCCATTGTTGTTCTTATGTGTTTGATGCTAATTGAGGGTAAGAATTGATTATTTTTGTGTAGGAAAGAAGAGGGAGCAACTTGGAGGCTGAACAAAAGATCAAAGAAGAGAAGACCAGAAGAGAGCATCTGTGACAAATTCCCACGTTCGTAGGAATCATGCAAATTCCCATAGATATAGGATTCATAGAAGAAATGAGGAGTGTGTCTGTGTGTAATTCCCACGCTCGTCCACAGACGTGGGAATTTTAATCCGAGGCAATTTGTGAGGCTTCATTAAACCTAGGATTTTTGGACTATAAAACATCATTAAGCCTCCATCATCAGAAGAGACGACACCCACCTGTAGAAACACCATCCTTGAGTGAAGAACACATGTTTGGAGCATTGAGGAAGGATTGAAGACAAGGATCATGATCAAGATTGGGCAAAATAGCACATCAATACTAAAATTCCATATTTTGGCAAAGAAGTGAAGGAGTCTTTCTATTCAATTTTTTGTCATTTTAAGATTTTCTATCATTTTAATCTCTTTTATTCTTTGTAAAAATGATTTTTTTAATTTTTGATGATGTTACGAAGACCATGTTAGGTTGATTTCATTTTAGGGATTGCTTTTGAATTATTTTGTCAAAACTCCTATTTTATTAAATTGAATACAATTGTCTTTGTTGATTTTGTTTTTAATTGTCATCTTCCAACAAATCGAGAGAGTGAGTAAGATGAAATTCATGTAGGATTGTACAACGAGAGTTGGCGACCTATAGACTAACAATCATCATGTTAATTGAATAGTTAGAAGAGAGATCTCGATTAGTCAATTGATCACCTATAGGATAGTTTAATAACTACTTGAATCGGTAGAGTCATTTGGTAGGTTGAGAGATAGTTCAATCGATTCCTGTTAATTCTATTAGGGAAAAATAGTTACACCTTAAGAGAGGGTAATTAGTACATTCAGAAATCTAGGGTGAAATATAATTCAATCAATAAAATAGGAGGGAGATAAAATAAGGAAAAAGTAATCTCTAGCATTTAGATTCTTGAATTCAAACTTTCTGTGATTGCAGTATTGTCCATTGTTTACATTAATCTTTTAATTTTAATTTAATTTTCTATATTATTTGCATTTAACAATTTCATTTTTTAAACAAAGTCGTGTCTAAATTGAGTGGTGTCTAGGCATCAATCCCTGTGAGATCGATATCCAGTCTTTTTACTACAAGTTATGACTCGTACACTTACAGTTTTTGAGCGTAAAACAAGTATATAGGTTTTACCTCCAACAGCGTTTCGATCCAGTTACTTAGCTATATCACGTTCTCAACTGGCTACTAGCTCTATTCATAACCCGAAGGCTAACGAAATAGTTATTTATTTAGCAACACATACTTTTTTTTATTTTCCTACCTTGTTGTTTTAGCTACTTGTTTCTATGAAAATTACTAGTAAAGTTACTTAAGTTAAAAGGTCTCAAATTATGAATGAATATGACAATTTAGAGGGTGAAAAACTCACTCTAAATCCTAATTAAGCTGCATATTTGGCCAAAGACCCTAAATGATTCTTCACAACGTAATAGGCTATGTTCAAAATTAAATCAATTCTAATCTGTCTATGCTATTGACACATTCACACAATTCACAAAATGTAACCTAACAACTATCATACCATAAGCAAAATTATATATACAACAAAACACATAACCCTCCCCACACTTGAACAACACATTGTCCTCAATTTGAGAAGGGAATAAACAAGCACAAAAGAAAAGAAGAAATATAAATTAAAGTAAAATAGAAAATAAAAAAAGATGAAGACTAATTTGAAAAAAAGGGGGTTACACAAAGTCTCATAGAGATGGAGGTGGGGATGGTGTTAGTGGTGGGGATTGAACACCTTGAGCCTCAAAATATTGATGGATACGACGTATATCCTAGCTCTAATGTCGTTGAGTTTGGGCCATCTCCTCATCATTCTGGAGTTCTCCTTAAGTGTATCTATAATCACCTTATTGTTTGCAGAGATTATGTCCATAACTTTCTTCCATCCTTGTTCTGCTGTCTCTTTTTCTCTTCAGACTCTTCACTAGTCGAGCCTTCTTATAACTGCTGAGACGGTGCTATACTCGAACTTGCCTGACTAGCCTTAATCTTAACATGTGTCTTTTGACTAATATCTCGAATTTCCATGTTATGGGACTTAAAGATTTCAGTCCACTGTAGATGGTGATGAGGAAGTCTGGGAGATGGACAGTTAACCCACTACAGTCCACGCCATAATATTTAGCAATGGCAGAAACTAGGTACCCCATACCTAAATTGTTGCTCCTCTTGCGCGGAGTCACAACAACAGCATTCAACACATATGTGAGGTGCATACTGGAATGATTTGATCCATGCACCATAACATAAAGAGTTCCTTTGTTGAACACTTGTTGGTTTTTGATTTATTAAAAACCAGTTGACACATAAATTTGTGCAGCAACAAGTGCTCGTGGGTTCTTATTATGTTATTGTGGGCATTTTTGGCATCAAATTGCTCTAACCCAATGAGCTCGTTCCAATAATGAGAAGCACAAAAATCATCGTGCTAATAGATAATGGATGACTGAAGGAACCTACACATATCACACATAATTTCTATGTTTAGTTTAGAAGCTCGTCCTCGCAACCTAAATCACATTTCTTTGGGGTTCTTAGGTTCATAGGAAAGGGAAGTAAAGAATTCCAATATGAGCTCCTTGTAGATAGGAAATTGGAAATGTATGAATTTGGCCCGCTGAATTCTTTCAGCTAAGTTCTCTACCCTATCGTGTAGTTCTAATCTATCAAGCTTTTAAAAATCAAAATATTTAGGGACTACAATTTGTTTAGCATTGATGGATTGAAAACAAATACCTTCCTCCTCTGTGTAGATCAGGAAGGATGCTCTAAAGTCTACTACTCTGTTCCTTCTCCCTCATCCCAAAAATTGGTTTTGTCCTGATGATTGCTCCTGTCTGGCTGATTGCTTAATGCGTGGCATTGGCTTGTGAATAGGAAAAAATTGGAAGAAATTTGAAAGTTTGAAATTTAGTAGAGAGAAGTGAGAGTGTTTGAACCTTTTAAACTTAGAGAGATAAAGTAAAAATGAAAGTGAGTGAAAAAATGAAGTTAGAAACGAATATAAAGGTGGTTGGAGGATAAATTGGTCAAATTTTACTTTAAAAAAACACATCTCCATTTTGCCCTGCTGCAGGCCACGATCAATTTTTCATTTTTCTTCTTTTGTTCTTACATTTTTTTTGAAATCACTTCTTAATTCTTTTGCGGCCCTTTCACCTCTCTTTAGCTTACTTGATCGATCTTCCAATTTATATTAAATTCCTATTCCTTCTTGATTTTATTTATAAACAAAATAATCATAACTACGGAATTCAAACTCTCTAACAAAAATAATCAAAGGAAATAAAATTTCATACGTTGCCTCCCATGCAGTGCTTCTTTCAACGTCAGTAGCTCGACGTGTTTTTTAGCTCATGGTGGTTTGAATGAATGGTGCAATGGTAGCGCAGTTACTAATCTTACAATTTGCACATGAGCTACCATGCTATGGTTTCCACCTTCCTTATGATTCTTCTTCCTTCGTTTTCTTTTAGGTGATCGTTTCTTTCTGAACGCATTCCTCAGATCCTCATTATCTTCCTACTCTCCTCAAGATTCAGGTTTCTTGATATTCATTGGAGGTAAAGGAGAACATTAGTCTTTCTTTGACACCTTGAAGTTTATTTGTTGTTTTCCTACCCTTAGAGTTAGTTCACCCCTATCAACTTCAATGATTAAGTGAGTAGTGGCTATGAACGGTGGTCCAAAAACCACAAGGGTTTCCACATCTTCTCTAATGTCCAATATATAGAAGTTTGTGGGAAAGGTAAATTTATCAATTTGTATATGCACATCTTTAATAATCCCTTTCAGTTGATGAACTGTTCTATCGGTCGTTTTCACTAATATCTTTATGGGTACTAACTCTCTTAACCCTAATTAGACTAAAGGTATAGGGCATCATAATGACACTTGCACCCAAATCTGTAAATGCCCTGTCTGTATTGACTCTATTAATATTACAAGGAATGTAAAAAACACCTGGGTCCTCTTTTTTCTATGCTATGTAAGGGTTTTCTTCTTCTATGTGCTCCTTAACCTTCTTCTGGATTGATTCTTTAGGGTGAACCTCGTTTGTAGTTATTTCGTTATGTTGTCAACCCTATTTGATTCTTCCTTTTTAAAATTCCTTGTTGCCCTACTTGACATTGACTTCCACTAAGCTAGAATAAGGTATGGGAATTTAGATCCAGGTTCTTTAATTGACTCAATTTCGAGCTCACTTTGAAGGAATTCCAAATTACCCGTCCTTCTCTTTTATTTCCGTCTTCCTTTATATGTTCATGTTCCTTCTCTTGGGTCTGAATGTTAGCCATGATCTGTTCTTTCAGGTTAGACTTGGTATTGTTTGGAAGGTTCCTACATTCTAAGTAGACATTGCCTCCGCTTGTTGACCTACTTGAATTTCCAAATTGTGTATTGACGAGGCATAGTTCTTTGTTACTTGTTCGAATTTACTTTTGAGACTTCTATGTGCATCCTTCATGCCTCCAATTTTATCCAGAATCTTATCCAACTTAGATTCCGTCGAGCTTGGATTATCTTGTTGGAAGCTTGCTTGTCCTTATTGCCTGAACTATCCTCCAGCATTATTTGTCTAAAAGAAGTTATGGTGATTCTTCCACCAAGGTTATAAGTGTTGGAGTAGGGATTGTTACCCCATCCTTGTCCATACTAGGCTCTCATATAATTCACTTACTCTGGATCACTTTCCTTCATCAAGTAAAAGTCCATGGTATTATGGTCCATTTGTCCACAGATTTCACAGTTTATTTATGTGGCTTTCACCTAGGCTGAAGACGAACCCTTCATACTACTAAGCTGTCACATCAAATTATCGATTTTCTCTTGCATTTCCATCATTCAATCTATAACCACAATTCCTTTTTTCTTTTGGAATGAAGTAGTCTATCTACTCCACTCGTTCGTCCACAGGTAGCTATTACTTGCCATCTCCTCTATCAGCTCTTCTGCTTCATCAACTGTCTTCCTTATCAATGATCCTCCTGAAGCTGCGTCAATCATGTCTTTCGTCGATGGGTTTACTCCATTATAGAATGTTTGTAACAAGAATTCCTTGGGTAAGTTGTGATGTGGGCACTTTCGTTGCAAATCCTTATATCTATCCCATGCTTCGTAGATTGATTCCCCATCACCTTACTGGAAGTTGGTAATTTCCTTGATGATCTTAGTGGTCTTAATTAAAGGGAAATGCTTATCTAAGAAAGCACGAACTAGCTGATCCTACGTCTTGACATTGGTTGGGCTAAGGGAATGGTACCAAGCCTTTGCTCTATCTCTAAGGGTAAAGGAGAAAAGCCTAATTCAGGCTGCATCTTCTGACATCTGATGGTATCGAAAGGTATCATAGATTTCAATAAAGTTCACTATATATGCATTGGGACCTTCGTTTGCTAGTCCATAAAACTTCACATTCTATTGAAGCATGCTTAGGAGGGTTAGTTTTATTTTAAATGAGGCTGCTTGAACGGGTGGCCTAGCTACTCCTTGGTTAGCCGCATTAAACCCTAGCCTCATGAAGTCTATAAAGATCATTGTTGACGTCCTTGGGTTGTTCCGTGGTCCATACTCTGCTGAAATTCCAGGGCCATTATTGATTTCATGATTTCTTCTTCTTCTTCATGCCGAGCTTTCCTAATGGTTTGTTCTAGTCAAGTGATGTCTGAGTCTAAAGTTTCAGCTTCATGACACGAACCTCTCATGACTCTTTTGTTTATGTAAGAGCACAATTTCAGAAATAAAAAAGAAAGAATGAAAACAAAAATTAAAAACTAAACTAAACGTCTTAATCTATAGAACTAACCGCCTCCTCCGGGAACGGCATCCAAAACTTGATCGTAGGTTTTTAGTATGAATAAGTTTTAATATTTTAAACTCGATATTATGCAAGCACATGGGTCATTCGCGAAGTACATAAGGTGTCGATCCCACGAGGAGGTGGGTTAATCTAATCGTAAATCTAAGGCCGAAAATAATTCGCAATAATTCAAAATGAACAAAATTAAAGCAAGAATGTATTTCAATCATGCAATCAATTCCAAGAATCAAATTCAAAAATATAAACAAAATAGCAAATGCAACACCCAATTAAGAATCAATCAAAGAATTACCAATTGAGAGAAAGGGGAATTTTATCTGAATTCAATGAAAACCTAACTGATTATGAATTACTGGATTACCAGTTCTAGACCTATTTGCAATCTCTAGATTAACAATCTATCCAAAACCTAAATTAGATCTAAAGTTGCCTAAAAACTATCGAAAACCTATGCAAGATCTCTCTTCGAACAAATTTACCGATTTGATTTAATTCTCATTCTATTAAATTACCAAACTCTCGTTAGCCCAATTTAATGATTATTCACTCAGTTCACCCTTCAGTTAATCACCGAATTATGCAAGTGCAGAAATTAAATCACAAGAAATCCAATAAAAACACAACAATTAAATTTCATTAATATCAAAGATAAAATAACCCAAAGGTGAGTTTAGACAATCCTCAACATTTAAACAATCCTATCATCAATGGCTATCCCAAATTCTATACAATCATAAAAGTGAAATTAAACCAGAAATAGAATCAGAATGGATGACGGAGGCAGCAACAGCAGGAAACCTCCTATTCTGGAAAGTACTTCACGTGGGCTTCTTCCCCACATCTCTATTCCTTCTTCTCTTTATCAATCTCTTGATGAACTCTCTAGTTTCTGAAATTGTGGCGGATGTAAAAGCTCCCTAATCTCCTTTTCTTTTTCTTTAAATACCTTTTATGTTCTGAGTAACCCTAGCATTTTTTCGGGTCAAAAAGGTTCGAAATATCCCTCAAAACTTAATGTTTTCACTTGTTTGCACGTCTGCACGATGAAAGACATGATCGTGACCCTTCATGCCATGATTGTGAGCCACATCCAACCTTTCTATCACGATCGTGGCAATCAGGCCATGCTCGTGGGTTGTGTCATAGTCTTCTGTCTGGCTCCAATGCTTTTGTCACAATCGTGGCTTATTATGCCACGATCATAAGTCGTTGTTTAGGCCTGAGTGTCTCTGAAATTTCTCCGTTCTTCGATGTTGACCCTAAAACATGAACAAACACATCAAAGTAACTCAAAAACATAATATTTAAGCTCAAAGACTTGACTAACCCATAAAAAATATTTAAACACACAAACTAACACAATTCTAACCTAAACACATACTAAACATCAAATTAACACTTAATACATAACAAACTATGCCCTAAAACATGATGCAATTCACAACTATCATTACCAACTTTCTTCTTCCTAGATTTCATTCTAATCATGTTTTTATTAGTTCTTGCATCAATTTTACAATCTGTGAGTGAGCTAGTGGTAGGTTCTTTTCTTTTTATCTCTACAAGAGGCCTCTTTTGTACTTCTTACTTCTTGTCTAAGTTGGAAGCTTTAGGAGTAGACATTGAGTCACTATTTGTACTTATATTAATTCCATCCTTAGCTAGCAATACTACCTTATTTATGTCTATAATTTTTTTGTCATTATTATGCTTATTGTAAATTGATAGATTGGATTGGAACAAAACTATTGTGAGCTTCCTTCTTTTAAGCTTTAAAAGGTGCAGAGGTAATGTCTGTCTCAACTCCTTTTTTTTTTAGGTTTCCACACTTTCACTTAGCCTTTTTTTCTTAAGTTTTCACACAAAAGTGAGAGGTATGGAATCCTTTACCAAATTACCTTCTTCATCTAATCTTTTTAATTATGATGGTGTTTGGATAATCCTTATATAGCTTTACTCATCTACACATATACACAAATCCAATTCCCCTAAGATTATCAATATTTTCATACAAGCTTAAAGTTTGGCAAAGTGATAGTGCAATGCATCTTAAACCTTTTGAAGATTAGTATTCAAGAGGGACTCTATGAAAGTTTACTTAGATTAGAATAGTTCTCATTCTTACTTTATCTACAGAGAGCCTAGGCCTCCATTTCTAAACTATTATAGATCTTCCCTAGATGTTCCAAGGATTCAACTCTAAGGTCTTGTCAATTTTTTCCTATTAGGAGAACTTAAAAGTGAAATCTCCTCTTCGCTAGTCAAAATAATTTTCATATTAAACCTTTTCTAGTTTACATTTACTCAATGTTGAATCTGAGGGAATGACAGCCATTTTTTTCCAAAAAAATCCTACAAGGGTAGTCTACTATTTCCTCCATTTGTAAGACCTCCTTAGCATATATGAGATGGATGGCTTCGTAGGAGGGGGCAACATAGTTGTAAGGGTAAACTTACTAAAGGTTACTGGATCACCATCCTCTATTTTAAGTAATCTTCTTATTATGAGCTATCTGGAAATAATGACTTGCCTTCAAAGGAATCTTTGACTTACTTACTTAAAACGTGGCAAACCTAGGAAAGTGAGGTTAGAATTAAGGTCAAGACTTAAGGAAGAAAAAGTGATATAGGAGTATCTAAGCGATAAGGACATTTCCTGTAATTGTAAAAATTGAACAGAGAAAGGTGGATAGGAAATTAAATGTAACACCCCATTCCCGCTGAACCCGAACCCGATATCGACAGTGATACCCGGATCCGTGCCCCGCGAGGG
>JAOTJB010333878.1:0-13045 GCA_027123815.1 Erythroxylum minutifolium
AGTTTTGACAAAATAATTCAAAAGCAATCCCTAAAATGAAATCAACCTAACATGGTCTCCATAACATCATCAACAATTAAATAAATCATTTTTACAAAGAATAGAAGAGATTAAAATGACAGAAAATTGAATAGAACGACTCCTTCTCTTCTTTGCCAAAATCTGGAATTTTGGTGTTGATGTGCTATTTTGCCCAGTCTTGATGATGATCCTTATCTTCAATCCTTCCTCAACGCTCCAAGCATAGGTTCTTCACTCAAGGATGGTGTTTCTATAAGTGGGTGTCGTCCCTCTTGAAGATGGAGGCTTAATGATGATTTTATAATCCAAAAATCCTAGGTTTAATGAAGCCTTATAGATTTCCTCGGATTACAATTCCCACGTTCGTAGGAATTTGCATGATTCCTATGAATGTAGGAATTACACATAGGTGCACTCCTCAGTTCGTCTATGATTCCCACATCCATGGGAATTTGCATGATTCCCACGAACGTAGGAATTTGGCATAGATGCACTCTCTTTGTCTTCTCTTTTTTGATTTTTTGTTCAACCTCCAAGTTGCTCCCTCTTCTTTCCTATATAAAAATAGTTAATTCTTACCATTAATTAGTATCAAACACACAAGAACAAAAATGGAAATCAAACTTAATGAAAACATACAAAATGAATCCTAAACTAGAACATTAAACAACAATTATGCTAGGAAACATATGTCAATTACCTATAAAAACATATCTTAATGCACACCTATCAGTTATTTAATGTTTCAAAGCAAGTTAAAGGAGTGCCAAGGTGTTAAAAAAGAAGCATCATTAGATAGATAGGAGTTTAGAGTGGACTAAAGGATATTCAGTTGACTATATCCTAAGATGTGAGACATTTTTTTGTAGTTTAGATCATGTGATCAACAAAATCAAGGGCTAATTGACGATCATCAGAATGACTCACCATCATAATATTTTGATAAAATGAAAGGCATTGACACTTGAAACAATTAGTAGGCTGGTAAATAGTATAGAAAGGATTTGTAAGAGCTCAATAACTAACAAAAATAAGATTCAAGAGAAATCAAAGTGATAATAAGAGTAAGCGCTACATCTAATTGAGAGTATTGAGTTGTTTTCTTTATTGATAGTTCGTTAATTAAAAATGAGATTGTGAGTCACTTATGAAGTCTTTAAGAAATTGTTTGGTTCATCTAACTATAGAAGTTTTCTTGACAAAGGTGAGTACCTAGTGAGGATTTCTCTAATGTATCACTGAGAAGCGTAAGCAAAAGTTTTACACATAAACCAAATATTCCTCCTAAGTATACATTGGGGATGGTTTTCAGGGAACAAAAAATTTAGAGAAGATGCAACAAACTTTGTAGTTATTATTGGGTTTAGTATTAGATTTATAAAGAATGAACCAAAAAAGAGTTAAGGATTTGGTGCATTGAAGACTATCAGTGTAGGATATATGTCCAATCAGCTTGTAATACACCATATGCTTGTACTATATTCCCAAATTGAGAGTGCTTATTATATAACACAATATTCATTTTATAGCTTTAAAATGGTGCTTCAAATGAAAGCGCATAAATCTAGACACTATACCCACTGAATAAGGAATTTTAGACCTAGTATAAGTTAAATAGATCAGTCCTTTTAGTAGAATCTTGTAATGTTGTTCACTAGCTACTTTGATGCCATCCTTCATTTAGAACTTCTCATTCATATGCTTAAGTGTATCAACTACCTTATAATTCAATATATGGAACCTCTTTAGTACATTCATTACTTATTTCTTTTTAGAGATGAAGAAACCATCCCTAACTTGCTTCACTTCTACATTAAGAAAGTAATGCAAAAAACTCAAATGTGATACTTTAATTAAGCACATTCATACACTAATTCAGCAAATTCTGCAAATTAAGCACATTTATACCCTAATCAACATATCCAATTCAGCTAACCTAATCAATTCACCAATTCATATATACCCTAATCAATTCAGCAAATGCATACCCTAATCAACACAGTTGACAGAGAGGAGATTCTTTAGATAGTGACGGTGACCAGAGGAGATGCAGACGATGAGGAGAGGATGATGTGGCAATGAGAGGAGACGCAGAGACAGAAACAAAAAATAATCAAGAAATAGAGGAGAAAGGGAGAAGGAAGGTTTGGGGATCCTTTAACCCAGAACTGAAATGACATCATTTGTTATTAAACAAAACGATGTCGTTTTCAATTTTTAAAATGATTAATCTAAATTTAACGACAAAAAGTAAAGACCGTTAGATAATCACCGACAGAACACACCATCGTTGGTACAAAACGGACGTTGCATAAAATTCACTGATGGAAACCAAATCTGTCGGTAAAATTCTGATGTTATTTAATTGCGGGAAGTGTTCCCTCCTAATTTACCAATGGTGATAACAGGTTCGTTGCTAAAATCTGTCGAAAATTTTACGTGAAACTTTTCCCTCCATCTTTACCGATGCTAATTATGTCCGTCGCAAAATGAAAATTTTCACGACAGTTTTACCAACAGATATTGATTTTCCATTTATAATTAGCTACGGTATTATGTCCATCGATACTTTTTCGTAGCTAATGCATGGTTTTCTTGTAGTGACCCAAATTGAGTTTTTATCCATAAGGACCCACCATAGTCTCTTCAAGATTAGGACTTGATTTATGATTTTGATTAGACTTAAGTTTAAACCTCCTTCATCTTTAGGAAAACAAATATCAGCCACTTCACTTTAACTGACCATTTTTCACCATTTGGATGATTCCATAGAAAGTTTTTAAGGATTGTTTCAATGGTTTTGATGATACCTTAAGAAAGAGATATGTGAGAACTATAATAAATATGGAGAGAGTTTAACACCAATTTGAAGAGTTGCATCTTCCCTGCATAAGAAAAAAACTTATTAACCCATGAACTTGTCCTTCTCTGTATTTTCTCTAGGAGTGGAATGCATTCTGTATATGTAAGTCTTTTGGTAGAGATTGGTAGTCCAAGAAACAACATGAGAGGTCCCAAGGCAATAGCTTTTTTAGATAAGAGAACATGGCTCTTTGTTGGGTTGAAATGTAGCCTAGAGAATTTTTTTAATTTGCTAAGAGCTACCATATAACTTTGTATAGAGTCCATCGTGGCCCTATAAAATAGAAGTAGATTTTGCAAAACATAGGTTAGTCTAATCAATCTTCTTGTATTTAACATGGTATCTGAACTTTGTATTTTTGAGCACTTCATGGTAGATAAGAGAGTTGAGTCTCCATACAAAGAATGAAATGGTAGGGGGATAAGGAGTCCCCTTACCTAAAACCTCTTGTTGCCTTGAAGATTGTGGTGGGAGTGCCATTGATCAAATAGACAAGGAAAAGGATGAGATGCACTCTTTGATCCACTTTATAAAGATAGATGGAAATCTGTGAGCTATCAGTAATGTCCATAGGAAATCCCAAAACTATCATAAGCTTTGTGAAATCAATTTCGATTGTGCAGTTTAGAGAGTAATTTGACTTGGAGTAGCCTTTTAAGAGTTTTTGGATAATAAGAATATTATCTCTTATATGTCTGCCTTACAGGAAGGCGACTGAGTTATCACTGATCAGTTAGGTTAGGGTTTTCTTTATTCTTGTAACAAGTATTTTGGAAAAGACCTTATAGAGAAAGTTAGTATAGGCAATAGGTCTAAAATCCTCAAATTGTATGGGGTTGGAGCATTTACGAATTAAAAAGATAAAGGTTCTGTTGATATCTTTGAGAAGGATCCCCTTGGAGAAGCATTCCTTGACTGCCTATATAACAAAGGATCCTATCTCACTCCAAGATTTCTGAAAGAAATACCTATTAAGGCCATCAGGGTCGGGAGCTTTGGAGCTATCCATGCCAAAAACTGCAGCTTCTATTTCTATATTATCTACTGGTTTTATAAGAAGATCCAAATCAGTTGGTGTGATTTGTTTAAGGGATAGGGTTATGAGATCTTTAATAGTAACATTAGAAGTGTTAGGAGTACCTAGAAGATCTTTAAAGTAACTTATAGCCTCCTCTTAGATTTCCTGTTGTGGCTGAAGAATTGCATCATTTTTCCTTGCAAGAATGGAGATGAAAAAGATTTTAGTACAGTTATGCCCTTCCTTTAGCCAATGTACTCTAGCTCTTTGTTGCAAAAGAGAGCTATAGTTATGTATAGCCTTCAAGAATTATGATAGCATTAATTTTTCTTTTTCAAGTAGCACCGGATCAGTAGGGTGAGCAGCAAAGCTAGCTTGAAGAGCTTAAAGTTCGAGTCTGTAGGAGTTTAAGGTGGAAGTTGTGGGTCTTTTATATAGAGTTTAGGATCTTTAGTTCCTATTTGATGACTTTTAGTTTTTGAACACAACAGAGTTCAGATATCGAAATATGTTCTTCTCCTTTTATACATGCCTTATAGAATCTTGAGACATTTACCAAGAAATTATTGAATCAGAAACGATAATGCTTGGTAATTTTTTGGATTAAATTGTCCACTACAAGGGGAATGTGATCCGAGAAGAGGGGTTCTTTAAAAGTAGTAAGGCTGTCAGGAAAGGTCTTGAGCTAGATGTCATTCACTAGGGCTTGCTCTAATTTTTTCCTGATATACCAAGCTGTTTTGTTAGTCCAGGTGAAAGTATGTCCAACATAATTAAGATCAATCACCCCTAGATCCTCCACCATATCTTTTAGATAAGCTGCATAAGTTTTTAGATTGTAGTGTCCTTGTGCCTCTAAGGGGTATAATATGGAGTTAAAATCTCCACATATGAGCCATAGATACGGTGTTACTGAATGATTTAAAGTTATTCCATAAATCTCTTCTCTGGAACCGAAATTTGCTTGCATAGATGAATGAAACATTTGTTAGGTTAGCCATGGATTCATGCATCACATGTATAACAATGCAGCTGAAGAGACGAAATCTAAATTCTAACCTATGACTTCCCCGAAATTCTGAAAACACAGATGCATGCATAGATAGATTATAAGAACATGAAATTTAAACACTTTTTGTACTTTTTAAGTCTCCTCCTTTCTTGATTCTTCTCCTTATTTAGGTTTTTACAAACACCAAACCCTTCCTTGATCACCCAAGAATATGCAAAGATGAAGAAGTAGTGTGTAAGGGTGGTTAGAACACCAAACTTGGTTTAAGTAGATGCTTAAATGGAGAAGTAGATCAAGAATATCTTGCATGCAATTAGATTCATATAACAATTACATAAATTACATAAAGAAGAATCAAGACCACGTCTCTCTCACTCTAGAACTCTTCTATACCTCTTATCCTCTCACTTGAGTGTGTTAGAACTTATTAGACCTCTCTTTAGTACATAAGTGAAGAACTCACTTATGTACATTTCTCAAGCCTTAGGCCACAATCGTGGCTCCTACTTAAAAAATAGCCATACATACTTTGTTTTTCATCCGATCTTTTATGCATGTGACCCTTAGGTTCCTAGTTATTTTAGGAACTTGAATTGACTCTTAATTCGGGCAAATCATGAATCATTTCATGCCATTTGAATTAACACTTAATTCAAGCAAATCATGAAGGGTTTCATTATGCCAATTTATCAAAATATAAGGGGATTAACACACGAACTCTTCGATAGTTAATTATCTAACTTACAAACCTTTCAATAGATAATTACCATGCAATTCATTGTTTCACCATACTACACGCCACTTAGTTTGAAGTATGGGCTATGTGTCAACTCCCACTAGACTAACTACATCACATCTAATCCAAGTGATGTTAGTTCTTGTCCTGGGATCTTATTACTATTTGTGTCATTGAAGACTCTCTTCATAACACATAACTGCTCTGGCCAGAGACTTCTGAGTAATGACCCCAATAAGAGACCATGGGTATCATCTCCTTTTATCAGGAGTGGTAGATCCTTTATTAGCTACCCATTTCACTTCGAATACTAATAGTTGTATCCAATCACCACCATGTGAGCGACCTCGTCTTAAGGAAATAAGGAATGATGTCAAAGCACAAGATCAATATCCAAGATATCCTTGAGTACCTCAAGTCTAAGAATATTTGCACAATTGCTATGATGAGATTAATCATTGACATTTGATAGATCATCCATATGATAATCTCATAGCGGGTCATTCGTTGTACATACTACCCTTAGTCAGCATCCACATGTTAACTCTAAACATCTCATGCTTACAGCTTGTGAGATCCACTATTTGATTAAATTAAGGAGTATAACATATGCTAGTCTATCTGAATTAATAATGTCATATCTTATTAATCCTATAACTAGGGATAATTTAGATACTAACATAATTGCTCATGATAGGAATCTCATTATCATGATTTCCTTCATGTTATGTATTGTATCATGGACTTCATTAATTCGATTTAAGATCGACATCAATTTATAAATAAACAAACATTAAATTAATGAAAATTGCCTTTCTCTTTATTAATCAAAATAAATTTTGTACAAAAGTGCTAAAGATGATTGCCTTTAGAGCACTACTCTAACATCATTAAGCTAGATGTGCTCCCGTATGAAAGATAAATTTAGATGCATAGCTTGTTTGTTTGAGTCTAAAAGATCCACCTTGAGTTCATCCTCCCTATAGTAAATAATTATTCTGCCAAAAGCATGTTGTTGCTAGTTGGTAATCACATTCTAATGGGAACAAAAAATGTCCAACCTGGCCTGATTTTCTAACTTGACTTTAGTTTCTAGTAATCTGATGATGACTCTCACAAAATAAAGTCACTTAAAGTTAACAATTTAATGGAACAATTTATTACATGTACATTCCATGCAATAATGGGCATGGTTAAAAGGTTTGGCTTGTGGAGCCTTTCCCTTTTCCCTTATTGGATCTCCTTCTCTTCATTGTGTGGAATTCATCATTTCCTACAGATTCTTTAGGTGTAATAGAAGCTTTAGGAGTTACAATGATATCTGATTAGATAGGATTAGTGTGACTTACCATTTATTCTCCTTCAGCATTGTGCATGACTCCTAAAGTGGTGGGAAGGTGACACGGTCATCATTAGCATTTTTTTGAGTTATAAGTGTTGTATTTGGTGTTTGTGGTACTTCCCACTCTATATTGCATGTTATAATGTGTTCCTTGGATGTATGCTTGTGTGTTATTTAACAATTTTGCACTAACTCATTATATTGCCTTTCCATATTGTTAGGTGGTATAGAATCACCAGTTATTGGCATCATAGTGACATTGGATGTCAAGGAATGGGAGTTTTTCAGGGACCCTAGAGGTATAATTATTTCAGCTAACTCCATAAGCTCTTAGTAGCTACCTATTTTGAAAATCTTGTCCATCGCCTTCCAGATTTTGGTTGAATTTGTGGAAGGTGGTTTCCAATGGTAAGAAATTTTAATTATGTCTTCCTGTAGTTTGTCTTCCTTTACTAACCTCATTATTGGAATTTCATTAGGGAGTTCTTTAGAAGTATCCACACTAATACAAATTCGGGCATATCCAATATGTTTCTTCTTTTTTGTATGTTCATCCATGCACAGTGACCTTCTGATATAGCTTGCTAATGCTCCAAGCCCTTGGGTTGTCCAATAATCAAGTAGGATGTTGTGGAAGCTAATCCAAAGTGGAATATTTTGGATTTTAAGGGTTTCAATGTTCAAATATGGCTGCCAAGTTTGTAGAAAGATAGGATGGTTACCGAATTGCTAGGGACCTTCCTCCATAATCTTCTGGATTTCTGAAGTGGAAGTAAAAGTAAAAAGGATCAAGTTTGATTTAGAGAGAAGAACATCTATCAAGCCTCTACTCTTCCATAGCTTGTTGGCCCAATGAGAGACTAAAGGAAAAGATGTAACATCCTGTTACTTAGGATAAGGTTAAAATAATGTTTATAAGAGGTCATTAAGAAATTAGGAAGTATAATTCATATTTATGCATAATGTGGCATACACATACACGAGAATATTAATTTTTGCACATTAATATGGTTGTACATGCATTCATTGACATTTTTTGGGTATAAGTGATTTTTAATGTGATTAAAAATGTGAATTGTGGATTATTTGTCTTGAAAATTGAATTGGTGTGTATTAGAATTAATTTCGCATTTTTGGAAACATTTCAGACATTTCGAAAATTTTTGAAAATTTGGGGTATTTTTGGACTAAGAAAAATGCCTAGTGGCAAGATTAATTGAGACATGGAAAATTTAAGGTGACTAAGCTCAAAATTGAGTGACATTTGGCATAGTTAAATGAGTGACAATTGGATTAGGAATTAATTGTCAAATGAACTAATTATGGAGTGACAAATGGACCAATTATTATGTGACATGTGGACCAATCTTGGAGTGACATGTGGACTGATTAAAGGGTGACAAATGGCAGCATAATAAGTACAGTATTGGCAGCATAATTGTTGAACAAATGGTTAGCATGCCTTAAGACATATGGTGTATTTACAAGTTGACACCTAGCATGATGATGAAGCAAATTCCAGCAGCAAAGTTTCTGTTGTTTCCCTCACTTTTCTCCACCAAAATTGCTCCAACTCTTCTCTACGTTTTGTTCTTAACCCTAGCTAAAGTTGTGCATGAAAATCACACTTAAATTCTTCACCAAATTGTCAAGAAAACTAGCTGATTATGATCTTCATATTGCTGTCCAAAAATCACCTTGCTTTCACCATAAGTTTGTTTTGATTTTGCTTGTATGGAGACTTAGTTCAATCTAAAGTTTTGTATTGGATTAGAAGCCTAATAGGTAAGTAACAATCTGAGCTTTAAGGAATATTAAATGGTATGAGAATGATACTTGAATTGGACTAAAATGCATGTGATATTGGGGAAGAAGAATTGCTGGAATATGTTAGCTGTAGTGTTTTCTCTGAGCATCTTTTGTTCTTTTTGTTATAACTTCTTCTCATGACATACAAATGACATGAGACTTAAACCAATAGACTCATAACACATTTTTCTTCATCTCCACCAAAATATATGAACATATGAATCCATTCCGAAAATAATGAGTGATAAATGTAGGATGAAAATATGAGTGTACTGGAATATTGTTAATTGGAATGATTTCACTGATCATGCTTTGGTATTTTGGTTATATTTTGATCTGTAGATTTCTAAATGAGTTTATTCTAATTCAGATTAAATTAGAGACAATTCATTATAACTTTCATGAAGAAGTCGACTTTTAATTCTGTCTCTATGTATTTCAAAATCTGGTTTGAAATGGAGTCTTGACTGAGGCTGTAGAACTACCAGAGACAGAAATCATGTCCTGTGGTTATTGAATAAATTGTATTGATTTAAGCCAAATTAGACTAAGATGTCTTCACCAAAGTTTTAGATTATTCTCTTAGATTTAAATTGGTATAAAGTTTATAATTTTTGGATATTGGAATTGAGAGACATAAATTGTACAACTTGACTGCATGATCATGCTCTAGCCAAAATTCCAAATGTACACAGTTTGTGGTTTTTGAGCATAACTCATAGAATACTGAATCAAATTGGATTTTCATGGTGTCATTGGAAACCTAATACATGGGAGAACAATTTTGTAGAAGAAAGCATTATCAAATTACTTCAATTTACTGATGATAATAATCATGCAAAGTGGGCCCAAAAGTATGTCTAGACAAATCTGAATTGATTAATTGTGTATTATATATGAATGAGTTTTGTGACAAGAATAATGTTAAGGAACCTGGAATTGTCATGAATATGCATTGTACGTATTCATTATACATGAATGAATTCATAATTGTGCAAAATTTGTTATGTGTATGTATTATATGTTATAAAGGAGCACATTGATTGCCATCATCCAGACATTGCCGGAACTTCAAGGCAATAACTTTCTGGAGCGATTTGTGAGTAACCTGGATGTGTGACCTCGATTTAGAAATGTTTTCTATTCATAATATTTTGATTAAACTTGATTTTTCTATAAAGATTAGATATTGATATAATTGTGACATTGATGATTCCGAACAATTGATTGTTCGAGGAGTTTGATATTCGAGACTGTATTGGGAGTGTTTGTGATTTGAATTTGAATTTGATTGTACTGATTCCGGACATGAAGGTCCAAGGTATTGATTGATAATTGTGGTATTGAAGTGTTCCTTGAATGTAAATTTGGACTGACTATGTGTTTACTCAACATGTTTGTTAAAAGCCGGACTAAGGTTCGATGATAATTGTGATTTAAATTGTGAATGATTGATTGAATATGATAAATGGGAATGGAAGTATAAATGTGTTCGAATGGGAATGATTTAAATAATAAATGATTGAATATTATTGTGATGCATTTCATACACGAATGCATGATCAGATAAAGATAGTTGCGACATGAGTAGCCACCAAATATGAGCTTAAAGCTCCAGAACGTGGTATAGAGCTAAAGGCTCGATATATACAATGAGCCCTGTATCCGCAACAGGTAAAGAACATTATTAATAAACTTGGTATCCACAATAGATACAGAACAGTTTAGGCACTCAGTCATAACAACGTAATAATTGAAAGTGGGTCACATGAACATTGCATATACATTTATTAAGTGTGATTGACTGATTGAATTGGAATGTGGTTATGTCATTAAATGAGATTAAGATATGTGAAATATATGATATGTGATGCAATTTGTTAAATGGAAAGTTGTGAATTATGTCCTTATATGATTTGATATGTGACATGAATTGGGCGAACCATCGAGGATCGTTACATCATTGAATTCGCAAAACTCACCAAAATTGCAACGTTGATATTTCAGGTCTGAGAGAGGACATTAAAGACAGATAGGCTCTACGAGAAGACTAATTCTTGTACTTTTGTCAAGAAATGGCTCAAAAGTCAGTCAGTTAAGACTGAAGGAGTAGTTAGTAGTTTTTGTGTTATGTAAAGGGTTTGATATTGTATTATTCGGATGGTTTTGTAAAGCTACAATGTCAGTTTGATTTTTATGAAATGAAATGAAATGAAGAATACAATTTGATTTTAAAAATTTGATGACTTTTTTGTATAATAGTTGATGCCATAATTAAGTCGGATATGTGTTTGCTTTAACATGCCATTATTATAGATTATATACTAGAATGTCCACTGGGTGTTCTGGTATGTAATTTATGGTAATAGGGTGTTACAATAATGGTAAGTATCCAATGTTTTCGTCTTGACTTACTAATATTAAGTAATAAATCCACTAAGCCACAATTCTTGAAGACTAGAATCAATTAAGGACTAGGTAAAAAAAAGTAAATGGACAATGACTCAAAGTTTACATAATAAATAAATAACAATATGTTAATGATGGGCAATAATTGGCCAAAAGGCAACCTATGAGCAGGTGTTGATTTATTCAATACTCCAACTCAACACCAGCTTCTACTCTTTTCACCATACCGAGCTAATGGCAGAGATTTTCAAACTTGTTACCACCCAAGCCTTTGTTAAACAAATCAGTTGCTTTGTTTTTTATTATGACATGTTTAAACAAAAATTATCCTTGCAAGACTTTCTCTTTGATAAAATGGTATTGTACCTCCACATGCTTAGTTCTTGCTTGAAAAATTGGATTCTCTGCCAACCGTATTGTTGACAAGTTGTCATAATACAAAAGGATACCATACTCTGTTGGTTGATGCAAGTCCTTCAATAATTACATAAGCCAAGTGCTTTCTTACGCTAATATTATATTGTTGTCGCTCGGTACTCCGCTTCTGTAGTTGACATAGACATAGTTTATTGTCTTTTGTTACACTAAGAAATTGCTCTGGAACTAAGAATAAAAACATGCCCAATTTTTGAGCATTGGGTATCATGGTCACCTATATAGTCAACATCACAATAGCCAACTACCATAGAATATCTACCTTTCTTATACATAATATCATAACCAAGCGTACTCATTATATATCTCACTATTTGTAAAACTGCTTCTAAATGATGCTTCCTTGGATTTTACATGTAGTGACTCATCACACCAATTGTAAAAGAAATATTTGGTCCTGTTAAAGTTAAGTTGATAAGACATCTCATTAACTGCCAATACATCTTAGCATCTTCCAAATCTTTCCCTTTATGAGCACACATTTTGGAGTTTGGTTCCATTAGTGTCGAGATTGGCTTTTACTTAAGCATTCCGAACGTCTCTAACAAATCTTTGGAATACCTTCTTTCTTGAGTACGATCAATCTTTAGATTAAGAAAATGTTTAAAATGTCCAAGTTCTTTCATTTGAAAGCAAATTGACAAATTCTCTTTTGTTAAGAGAATTTCTTCTTCATAATCTCTTGTGCTAATTAAATCATTCACATACACTAGAAAAATAGCCAGCTTATCTTCTTTAGATTTGGTGAACAAGCTAGAGTCTATAGATGTCACCAAATAACCACTGTGAGTAAAAAATTCACCAATCTTTCCATACCATGCCTTATATGCTTGTTTTAATCCATAGGTGCCTTTTGGGGCTTGCACACCCTTAGGTTGGTCTTAACTCTGAAAACCTATTGGTTGATCTATATAGATCTCTTGATCTAGCTATCCAAGAAAAAAAATGCATTCTTCACATTCATCTGCCACAAGTTCCAACTTTTAGCTATAGGTGCTAATATTATTCGTACAATTGTAAGCTTTAAAACTGGACTAAACATTTCATCATAGTCTAGTCCATATTGTTGAGAGAACCCTTGAGTTATCAGACGAGTCTTGTGCCTCTCTATTGATCCATCTGTGTGGCATTTGTTCTTTTACACCCATTTGCAAGAAATAGGCTTCAAGTATCTTAGCTATGGTATAAGCTCCCAAATCTGATTTCACTCTAATGCAACAATTTCCTCTTCCATAGCTTTAATCCACTCAGGATTTTGAAATGCTTCCTCTAATGACTTTGGTTCTTTTTCATTTGCTTCTTTTATTATAATGACATTGACATACTTAAGATTTGACTTTCTGACTTTTATTGATCTTCTTAATGCACTTGATGTATCTGCTTCTCTTGGCTCATTTTCT
>JAOTJB010333941.1:0-13040 GCA_027123815.1 Erythroxylum minutifolium
TCTGACTTGTGTGTCTCCTGTATATATAAAATCCCTATAGTACTGCAGAATGTTTGCAATTGTCTGACTTGTGTGTCTCCTGTATATATAAAATCCCTATAGTACTGCAGAATGTTTGCAATTGTCTGACTTGTGTGTCTCCTGTATATATAAAATCCCTATAGTACTGCAGAATGTTTGCAATTGTCTGACTTGTGTGTCCACTATCTAAAATCCCTATAGTACTGCATAATGTTTGCAATTGGTTAAATAAATGAATGTGGTTGAAGCTTTCTCTTATTAAAATTAAATTAATTTGCTTTTTAGAACTTCTTATTATCTTAAATAATTCATAATTTTCTAGTAACATTTTAAGATAACAACTATTAATTCAATTATCTAGAATTAGAGCTCGAGTAAAAAAGTTTTTTTGGTTTAACGTTCGTACAGCCTCGAAACATTTTCACACAATTTACGTTGAAAATTTGACCTATATTATCCTTATTGGTTGAAAAAGCACATATGGTATGATTCATGTATTACAGTATTGACTCTCATTTATTAGAGCATATGCCTTCCTTAAAATACTGTATAGATGATCGCCAAATATACCTAATACTTAAACCAAGATCTCTTGTTTATTCATTCGATCCACTGTTCAGAACTCATATTTGGTACGTTAAGACAAATTGGGCCAACATATTGTTTCTTTAAGTTATGCTATTGTTAACAACCTCTTATACCTTTTGGTAAGGTACCTCGTCTCTGTTTGACTTACTTCTTACAGTTAGAACTGAATGTTTAATACTCATTCAGACATTATAAAATTGAAATTGAAATTTCAATTTGATATCAAGAATTCTCATACTTGTAGAACTGATTTTTCATTTAAATTTTATTATAGAAATATGATGTTTAATACTTAATTAAGCTTATGTTGCATCATATTCTCAATAACAAAAAATCATCATCATGCATTTCTCTTTGTACTACTACTTCCTTGACATAATTATACTCGATATTTATGTGCTTGGCTTAGAATTGATATTTGAGCTCCCTAGTAATGCCTGTCAGTATACTCGTTCATACACAGACCAGTGTACATAAGACATCTAATTGAAAAAAAAAAAGGCACCATCTTTATCTCTTTCCCTTGATGTGGCATTCTTAGACATTACTTATTTATTAGGTACTCACGTTTAGCAATGACCGTAATAGGATGGTTTATAGTCCTACATGCAAAATTGTTCAAATATTTGCTTGATATACACGTAGCTTGTAAAAGTAAGAATGATTTTCTTGAACGGTGCTTGGCAATCTTAACTCCAAGATGTATACAAGCTTATGTATATTCTTCGTCTTAAATATGGTTGAAAGCAAATTTATTTATTTGCTTGACATACTAATTATTGTTAGCAGCTATTAAAATATCATCCACATATAAAAATTAAAATTACATATTTATAGTAGAATCTTTTAATATACATTTATTGGTCTTAGTCAATCATATACTAAAATTATGTGATATTATTAAAGTACATAATAGACCAATGATTTTGAGACTGCTTTAGACCGTAAGGTACTACTCCTAGCCTTTTTGAATCAAACATAGTGGTTGTTCTATATAGATTCTTTCGTTTAATTCTTCAATTAAGAACAGTCTTTACATCTATTTGATGTGTATCAAGATCCATTTTAACTATTGAAGCTAGAATCAGTCGAATTGATGTAAATCTCATAATAGGTGAAAAATGTCTTCTCATATTAAATCTCTTATGTTGTATGTACTTATTTGGTCCTTAATAATGCGTCACCCAAGAATCTCTTCTATTTCATCATTGAATAATTGATTTTAGGATTCAGCCAATTTGGATAGAGCCACTTTCTCTTTTGCTTTGATTGATTCATAAAGGGAGTTGAGATATAGTGACTTGAATTCTTCCAAGCTTTTCTTTAGGTGCTAATAGTTCCGTTGAGGTGATAGCACCCTAGCTTTTGTTAAGGGCTTCCATATCCTCCTTAACCCATTGAATCTTCCTTATGCAAGTTTGTGTCCTTGAAAGGAGGAGGCCATTCTCTTGGTCATTGCTGCCTCAGCATCTACTTCAGATAAGAAATTATAAAATCTAAAGGGAGTACATCTTTTCTAATAATTGTACAAATTTTGGATCATAATATATGTGTGATCTGAGAAACTTAGGTTTAAGAACAAAGCCTCTCTCCATGGAAAGGCTGATAGCCATAAGTCAATGATTAATTTTTTTTATCAAATTTCTTTCTAAAAAACCATTGCCTCTTCTATTTATTTGTCCAAGTGAAAAATTAGCCTGAAATATTCAAATTAGTCACTTGAATATCAATTGCATATTTATAAATTCATTCCTATAAATCCTCAAACCAGCATTCCCTTTAGCCTCTAATGCTTGGAGCAAGTGGTTAAAGTCACCTATAATTAACCATGGCTCATCCATTAGGCTTCCCAATTCCCATAACTTGGACCATAATCAGATTATTTGAAATGCATGGTCTAACGCATATACAATTGTTACCTAAATCCGAATCTTTTCTTGTTTAAATTTAACAGTCAGGTGAATTAGTTGCTTGTCCAATATTTTGTTGATTATTTACACCTTATTAGGGTCAAAAGGCATAATTATCCTTCCCTTGTGATGATAATTATGGTTGGATAAGGATCTCCAATGCTTCTTCAAAAATTCCATCTTTTGGATTTTTGCAACTTCAACTTTGTCTCCAAAATTCTTTTACCTGGTAAGTCTTGGGTTCATGTAGAAAATCAAATTCCATGCTAGTATGATCATCTTTTAGATGATAAATCATTATGGCTTCCTCTTTGATTTTACGATAAAGATTGTCTCGAACTCCATATTAGCTTCTATTTTCACCAAAATTGAGTTTGAATCAGAGAGTGTAATAGGTTCCTTTTGATTTTCATGAGCCTGAATATTTAACATCTGATTGTGGTACCCTATTGACTTGCACCACCTGTGATTTTGAATGTTCTTAGGGTTTGCTAGTATTTTTATCTATGACGTCCTCCTCAATCTCTAGTGTTACACCTTTTTAAATTATCACTAGATACCGTAACATTAGAAGCTGAGTTGACAATGGCCTCATCGCCAGGATCCCCGTGCTATCATCAGCTTGGCCCACCATTTCCTCATCCTGGTGATCCCTTATCAGCTCTGCTGGGTATCCTGTTTTGAAGCACTTTCTTGTTGGAACCCAAGACTTCTTTTAAGCTGAGCCCTGTGGTCTCCATGAATATGTAACATATACCCGACCCTTGAAAAAACTTGTCATTGTCATTAAGTCTCAGTATTAGAATGGCTTTAAGAAGCTGCTGATCCACATCTATGAGAATGCAAATTCTAGCGAAGCTTACTCTACTCATTTTTGTTGTTGCTTCCTCCATACACAGTGGCTTGCAAGTGAAGCTTGCCAGGTGAATCAGCCATTTAATCGTCCAATAATCTAGTGGCATGCTGTGGAAATTTATCCACAATGGGAGCTACTTTTGCATTAGATCATAAAGTGAAATGCCTACTTTCCAAGTTTATAAAAACGTGGTTTATTATTAAAATGCGAAAGACTAGATTCGATAGCCTTCTGAACAGGAATATGTTTTTGATCTTCTTGTCATTAATCGGTAAAGGATCCTTTTGCAAAAGTTTTCAACTATCGTTTTCTTCTCTCTGATCTTCTATCTTATCATATTTTGTTTCTTTTCTTTTGTACTTTTTATCCTTATCATCATTTTAAAATAAAAGAAACAAAACTCTTTTTATATCACAAGATTAATGGAACTACTTCAATTGTTTAGACAGTTAAAACAGTTAACAATATTTAATTTCGTCATGAGCGTATTTTCCGTTCACATATATACATGTATAACAGCATATTACTTTTCAAGATTGATAACTTAATGGTTACAGGTACATTCCAAATGGCATTGATGTATACCTTGACAATGTGGGTGGTAAAATGCTGGAAGCCGTCCTTAACCATGTAAATTATCGTGCTCGGATCGCTCTCTGTGGAATGATATCGGACTATAATAAGGTACATAGCCGGCCAAGTCAGAAATTGGAACTTGAAACTATCGAGTATTCTACGTCTTTTTATGTGGTTTCTTATGCTTACAAATTACAGAGGGTGAAAGAAAGCGCACCGAAATTAGCCATTTCATTTATAAATCCTTGCTTTGCTTCGCAGAACATATCAGTACCAGAAAGTATACCCTATTTGCATGTTATAGATGATGGTGATTACATCCGTAATTATATAGTTGGCTTTTGATGTTATTGAAATGATCCAGGTATGGACAGAGAGAGAAGGCGTGAGGAATCTGTTGAATATGGTGGGCAAGGAGGTGAGAATGGAAGGGTTTATGTTGGGTTCGTATTTAGGTCATTTTGAGGGTTTTGCAAAGGAGATGGAGGAATACCTAAATAAAGGCATGATTAAGTCTAAGCAACACATCTACAACGGCATTGAGAGCTTTCTGGAGAGTTTGGCGTCACTTTTCTCAAGCTCTAATAGTGGGAAAGTCATCGTTCAGGTCCAGTCTTGGAGGGGAGCATAAGTCTTTATCATTAATTTGTTTGGATGAATAAGACAAAGCGTACTATGAGGTTGGTGGCTGCAACAGACTGTGTAGTAGTCACTGAAGTCTACGAATATGGAGCTTCTGCTTTTAGTGTATTGGACACTGGATTTCTTGCATTATATTCCATGGGACTCATCTATGTTAATTATGACGTAATAAAACTCATTATTGTAGATAGTGCCAACATTATCATGGGCAGAGCAGAGGGTACAAAATGAAATTTCCTAAAGCAAGTTTTGAAGTTAATTAAACTGTTGCACAGTATTGGCAACAACATATCCAATCAAATTCTCCTCCTCCTCTCTAGCTAAGGACCACTCAGGTTTGGCATTTATGGTAGACTTCGGATTTAACCCCCTTGTTATTCTGTCTCTATTATCTTCCTAGCTCTCTCTCTCTCCCCATCTTCCAAGCTATAAGTCTTCACATTCTTTCGAGTTAAATCAGGTAACCCTTACCCATTGCACGAAGACATTAATTGTTCCAAAAATAATCAAGTGTTTAGAGATTTTGTTAAGGATACCAACTCATCCTTAATTACTTTGTTAGAAACCAAACTCAATGAGGATAATTTCCCAAGAATAAAGTTATTGGACAACATTGGCCTTTTTATCTAATCATCAAAAACACCACGTGATAGAATATTTTTCCCTTCAAGGAAGGTTAAGGTGAATGTGTTTAAGTGATCAAATTATTGATTCACTTGTCAGTTTGGTTTATGTAGGAGAACACTAAGGTGTGTTACGATATATGTATTGTTTTATTTTACTTAGAGGTCATTTTGTATAGGTTTGTTGACCATTTGGTCTTTATTTTAGTTGACCGTATATAAGTATAGACTTACGTTGTAAGACTATCGAATTTGAGATAATAAAAGACAGCTCTTATTTTCTTTCTCTCTTATCTATGGCGATATCTTACATGGTATCAGAGCATGACGACGACACTGCAATTGATCATCGTTCTTGATCGATTGGCTTGGGGTTATTGCAGGCAGTTGATTGACGATGATCATTGACAGTTCTGTTTTGTTTTCGGTCTTGAGGAAGTGTTTAGATCAAGGGATCCAGAGTTAGAGTTTTTTGAAAACTTTGTTTCTTCTCATAGTAGTGCCTTCTCTCTGAAGATCTTGTGACGATGGAAGGTTTTTCACATGATTCACTTGCTGGTTCGACTCTTGATCCTAGATCGAGAGTTCCACCTAAAGAAACTCCACTATATCTTTAAGGATCAGACTATCCAAGTATGAGTTTAGTTATTGAAGTCTTAACGGGAACTAATTTTCTGAGCTAGAGTAGATCGGTTAAGATAGCCCTAAGAGCTAAGATGAAATTAGGGTTTATTAATGGTACTTGTCAGAAACCTAGTCCAAGATCTGTTGACTTTGATAAATGGATTAAGACAAATTATATAGTTCGATCATGGATTTTGAACTCCATGTCGAAGGATCTAGTTGAAGCCTTTATCTGTACAAATTCTGCCTGAGAACTTTGGTCAAATTTGGAAGAAAGATTTGGTGAGAGGAATGGTCCATTGTTGTATCACTTGCAAAGACAAATTAGTGTAGCATCACAAGGAAATACGTCTGTAGTTGCGTACTTTACTAGTCTTAAGAAATTGTGGGATGAGTTCTGGTGTCTCATGCCTATTCCGCAGTGTATTTGTAAGGCGACAGCACAGTGTGTATGTGAAGCACCTAGGGCTCTAGCTGACTTGGCTTCCTTGAATCAGTTGATGCAGTTTCTCATGGGTCTGAATGAGAGCTATGAACATATTAGGAATCAAATCTTAGTTATGGAACCTTTGCCATTTATCAATAAGGCATATTCTATGGTCTAAAGGGTAGAAAAGAAAAGGGAGGTGCATATGGTATTTAGTGAAGGCGTGGAGCATAGTGCTATGTTAGTGAATACAAGACAGACTAAGAGAGTTATAGATGGAGGGGGGAAAACAATCTAAAAACAAATGGGGCAATAGTGAAAAGGGTGAGATGTTATGTTCTTATTGTAAGAAGAATGGATATATGAAAGAAAATTGTTTTAAGCTCACTGGTGTACTAGATTGGTACAAGGAGCTGAAGAATAGGAGTGGTAAAGGAAGTGAGAAATCCTATACAGCTAATGCAGTGCATGAAAATGATGCATTGATTGTAGATAACAGTACGTTAGTCGCAGACAAAACTACTGATACCTCAAATCCTTCATTATTTGAATTGGTCAAACAAGAATTGCTGAAGTTGGTGAAGAATAAAACAATTTCAGATCCTCTCATGGTGAAACTGGCACATGTTTCAGATTTTGCAGGTACACTTCCTCATCTAGCTCTTTCTTGTCTTGATGAGATAGGGTTAACTTCGTGGATATTAGATACAAGAGCCTCAAATCATATGTTTGTGCACATTTCTTTATTAACTAAACCTGTAGTACTTAACACTTCTATACCAATATATCTGCCTGATGGAAATCAAAACTGTGTACATCACATTGATGATGTTTTCGTACCTAATAAACATGTCTTGATAGAAACTTTACATATACCTACTTTCAAATTCAACCTTTTTTCTATTAATAAACTTGCAACCACATCCTTTGTTACCTTCACATTTATCCAAATTATTGCATTTTGCAGGATGTGAAGACTAACTAAATATTGGCAATTTGTAAGGAAGTAAGCAACCTATATATCCTGGATAAGGATTCCTTCAATGCTGACACAATAACTAGATATTCTTTGTGTACTGTTGAGAGTAGCACCAATAAGGTTCATTCTATGTCTATGTACAAACTTTGGCATAAAAAATTAGGCTATATTTCTAATATTGTATGTAGACACATTGTTTCTTTTGATAATAAAATTGCTGGTATAACAGGTGTTTGTGCTGTTTGCCTACTTGCGAAACAACACAGAATGTCATTTCCATCTAGCACTATTCATATTGTCTCTATTTTCTAGTTAGTGCATGTTGATATTTGGGGTCCCTATTTTCACCATTCAATATCTGGTGGGAAATATTTCCTGACTATAGTGGATGATTACAGTGGGGCAACTTGGACAGATTTGATGAGTCATAAATGTTAAGTGATCCAAATTTTAGATTGTTTTTTTAAGATGGTAAGAACTCAGTTTCAGAAATCTGTTCAGACTATTCGCAATGATAATGGAGTTGAGTTCTTAAGTAGGGAGCGTCAGAAATTGTTTAGGCACTTGGGAATTATCCATCATAAGTTATATGTATATACATTGCAACAAAATGGGATAGTGGAGAGAAAACATAGACACTTATTACAGATAGCTCGAGCTCTTATGTTTCAAGCTTCTTTATCTAAACAATTTTCGGGTGATTCTATACTTACAGCAACTTATCTCATAAATAGGCTTCCTACTTCACTTCTCAAATGGAAAACCCCTTATGAAATTTTATATGGTTATCCTCCCAAGTATGATCATATAAAATCTTTTGGTTGTCTTTTTTTTGCCACAAATGTTCAACTTTATAAAGATAAGTTTGATCCAAGGGCATATAGATGCATTTTCCTAGGTTATAGTCATGGGCAGAAGGAATATAGTTGTTTGACCTAGTTTCTCATTCTGTTCTTGTTTCTAGAGATGTAGTTTTTCATGAAACTACATTCCTTTATCAGTCTTCTTCGAGTACAACGCAAGTTATTCCACTTCCTTTGGATGATCAATCTTTTGATATTCTTGATGTTTTCACTTTTGATTCTACTAGTTCTCCCGTCCGTTCTTAAATCTTAACCATTTATCCACCTATCACAAAATCTTCGTCATCTCCTTCTTTAACTTCTCCCATCATTACCAATCCCTGTTTACGTAGAAATATTAGACCATTACATAAACCAACTTGGTTGAATGATTTTGTCTCATATCACCACTAACGATGTTTTATCTTCATCTTCTCCTTGCCAGTCTTCAGGTTGTCATTCTTTTGCCTATACCCCTCCTACTTTTCCTTTTATACCTACCCCACACCTTACTTCCACATACATGTCTTTTTTGGCAAATGTTTCCAATATTCAAGAACCTCAATCTTATCATCAGGATAAATCCAATACAAATTGGATAAGAGCTATACAGCAGGAGTTGGATGCACTAGAATCCAATCAGACTTGGTTTTTAACCTCTTTGCCAGATGGTAAGAAGGCCATTGGTTCTAGGTGGGTTTATAAGGTGAAGCTTAAGCCTGATGGTACTGTTGACCGCTATAAGGCTAGGTTAGTAACAAAAGGTTATCATCAAATTGAAGGAATTGATTTTACTGATAATTTTCCCCAGTTTCTAAAACAGTAACTATTTGTTTGTTACTAGCTACTGTTGCATATTTTTCTTGGCCTATACATTAGTTAGATGTGAATAATGCTTTTTTGCATGACTTTCCTGATATGGAAGTGTATATGACACCACCGGATGGGTATACTAAGGCTGGACCTAATGAAGTTTGCAAGCTGAATAGGTCTTTATATGCCTTAAAGCAAGCCTCTCACAATGGCATTGTGAATTTACTAAACACTTGCTTTCTTATGGTTTTGTGCAATCACAATATGATCATTGCTCGTTTACCAAATCCACTGGTTCTATTTTTGTTGCACTGCTTATCTATGTGGATGATGTTTTGTTAACTGGACCATCTGAAGCTATCTTACATAACGTTAAGGGTTTTCTGCATTCTGCTTTTACCATCAAGGATCTTAGCCCAGTTAAATATTTCCTTGGTTTAGAGATTGCTAGATCATCTGCTAGTTTATATGTCAATCAAAGGAAGTATGTTTTAGATATTCTGTCAGATTCATATTTAACTGGTGCAAAACCAGTTTCTACACCACTACCTAAGGGCTTGCAATTAACTGATAAATCTGGTTAGTTACTGGATGATGCAGGATTGTATAGATGGTTGATTGTTAGGCTACTGTATTTAGGATTTACTCTTCCTGACATTACTTTTGTAGTTCAACAGTTAAGTCAGTTCCTTCATGCTCTTTGCCAAGGTCATTGGGATGCTGCTCTTCACTTATTGAAATACTTGAAGGGTTGTCCCTCTATAGGTTTATTTTCCCTATTTCCACTGCATCTTTTTTTTCTCTAGCATCTTTTATATGTTCACTTGTGGCTTATTGTGATGTTGATTGGGGTTCATGCTTAACGACTCGACGGTCTATCTTTAGTTTTTGTGTCTTCTTGGGTTCTTCTTTAGTCTCTTGGAAGACTAAAAACAGTTCACAGTTTCTAGATCTTCTGCTGAGGTAGAGTATCGCAGCAGGGCTTCCACTGTGTGTGAATTATTATGGATTTCTTATGTTTTGCATGATTTACATATTTCTTTCATTTCACCTATTCCTTTATGGTGTGATAACAAAGCTGCCATATATATTACTGCTAACCTGATTTTTCATGAACGCGCAAAACATCTTGATATTGAATGTCATGTAGTTCGTGATCAATACAAGCTTGGTTTTATTACTCCTACTCATATTTCTTCCAAGGACCAGTTAACAGATCTTTTTATCAAGGCTTTGACAGCACCAGTCTTTGATTCTCTTCTGTCCAAGTTGGGTTTGGTTGATGTCCACCAAACTCCAACTTGAGGGGGGCTGTTACGATATATGTATTGTCGTTTTATTTTAATTAAAAGTCGTTTTGTATAGGTTTGTTGACCACTTGGTCTTTATTTTAGTTGACTGTATATAAATGTAGACTTACATTATAAGACTCTGGAATTTGAGATAACAAAAGACAACTCTTATTTACTTTCTCTCTTATCTGTGGCGATATCTTATAGGGTGTCTATTATCGTTGTGTATGGATTTACTTTTTCATTCCAAAGGAATAATTTACCTAATATGCAACCAATTATTCAGGTCTATGGATATTATTCAGCTCCGTCTTGTCTTTGGATTGCTCCTTAAAGACTTTAAGGTTTCTTTCTTTCCATAGGCAGTAAAATGAGCATCCCATAGCCAGCTAGAGGATTTTAACATTATCCTTGCCCATGTAAGGAGGATTCAGTATCCAATGAACTATATCCCTCCAAACTATTCACAATGAACTGCAAGCCTAAGAAAAACATCCTATTGTATGGCACTTGGGTAAGTGTATGCAAAATATAGGTGATTTAAGGACTTAAGGTATGCATTATATAGCTTACATTTTGAGTCACAATAGTTCAATTAGTTGTTTTAATTCTATAATACGATGACAGCTTCTCATTCATAGCTAACCACATCATAAATGAGGCTTTGGGGGGCACTGGCTTGTTTCATACTAACTTCAACCAATGAGCCTTTAGAATAAAGGGTTTGATGAACTCTCTAAACGCTTTTGTTGTGAATACACTTAAAGAGCTTATTTTCAATATAGCTTTGTCCTTCCTAGAGAGCTTTGGAGCATATATAAGAAAGTGATTGTGTAGAGAATTTGACAATCCACTTGATCTATTCCAATCTCCCAATCTAATCAAAAAATTGACTTTTACTTTAGTAGGGAAAAATAGACTCAAGGCATTAAAGTTGAGTAGTAGTTATCGAGGCCCTATAGGACCCTAGTTATCAAACCATAAAGAGGTAGAAGATTCATCCCTATTACGTATATATATGTAAGGCTAAAGGGCATCTCTCTACTTAAAATATTTAATTAATGCTCTATGAGGAATCTGCTCTAACCTTAGTCTTCTAGAGGTTTCTGCCTCTCAAGTAGTAGCCATGAACCCATTTTACCCAAAGGTGATTTGTCTCAGTAATAATTCTTCATATTCATTTGGCTAATAGGTCTTTATTTATAAGTTATAGAGAAATCACTTCTAACCCTCACTCTTTTTTTGATAAAAGGTCATTTGCATACAAACTTTTGCAAAAGGTTTTATATTAAGGTTATTGGTCTATAAGAAATTATGAATGTGTTTTTTAGTATCCTTCAACAGCTTCTTAGGTAGTATAAAGTGAGAGGCCTAATATGTAACCACGTTATTCTATACTGACGTGATTAGTTGCAGCCTTTATGAGAAAGACAAAACTTTGTTCTTCTAGCTCAATATCTTTTTCCCAATCACATCAAAAAATTCCTATAAATCATAAAAATAAAGTTTCTTATAAGAGATTGGAACCCCCAAGTATTTGATTGGAAGAGAGATAGTAGTCATTCCAGTTATCCTTTCCAATCCCCTAGCTGCAAGCTCACTGTTTTTGGAGATTATTATTGAACTATTTTCCTTGTTAATTTGCAAACTTGATGCATTACCGAATTCCTCTAGATATTCCATCAAACACTTATTAGAAGGATTGCTTAAATTACAGAAGAAGGATGTCACAAAAAAAGTAAGATGAGAGATTTCCAATAGAGCATATTTTCTATGATATTTAAATCCCCTTTTTCTATTGATATTCCTCTTAATGATTCTAAAAAGAACTTCCATCAATATAGTGAAGAGTTAAAGGGATAGATGATCCCCTTGCCTCAAGCCTTTTGCCCCTTAAAAGATAAGTGTAACTTCTATATTAACCTCTAGACTAAAAGAAGTTGTAGTTATACATACTTGTATCTAGGAGATAAATAGCATAAGGAACTATATCGCCTTAAAGACACGAAAAAAATAGCTCAATTTAGGAGTATCTGATACCTTATGACTATCCACCTTCATTGCTTAATTTTTCCTTAAAACCTTAAAATGATAGTGCTTGAACAAGTCTTGTGTTACACATACTTCTACCTTCTATGAAAGCAGCTTGAGAATTATTGATAAGATCAGGTAAGACCGATATAAGCCTATTTGTAAGTATCTTAGAAATGATCTTATAAAAGGTGTTACAATAGGAAATTGGCCTATATTCTTCGAGAGATGAAGGGTACTAGGACTTAGGAACTAAACAAAGGAGGGTCTTATCCATACTTTCAACATTTTAAAGCTTAAAAGGAACTCCATAATAGCATCACATACATCCTTCTTAATATTGTTCCAAGATTTATGAAACAAAAAACCATTAAAACAATCTAAGCAAGGAATTTATTTAGGCTAGTGTTGAAGATTACTCTTTCAATCTCTTCAATAGTGATGGATCTATATAAGAGCTTACAATTAGAGTTAGAAATAAGGTTTAGGATAACATCATTCTTGGGGATGGTTAAAAATTTCTTACATCTCTTCGAATATTTTTAGAATATATATTCTTTCGCATGATTGAGTAATTATTTTTTATTACTGACTAGTACCCCACCCTTAGTACCTAAGGAAGTAATGTTATGCCTAGTCCTCATTGATAAGAGAGATCTATGAAAGAATTTGGAATTAGAATCTCCCTCCTTCAGCTAGGTAATTTTGGACTTTTGTATGATGTGGAATTATGTATTTACAATACATTTGTATATGAGTTTAATGCTTCTTTCTCCTTTTTCTTCCTTACAGGATCTCCATGATGGAAATATAAGT
>JAOTJB010333972.1:0-13039 GCA_027123815.1 Erythroxylum minutifolium
ATTTTGTAAAAGTTAGGGTTGTTAAGTATATAGAAAATTTTCTGATTGAGTTTAATGATAGCAGTTATGAGAATTTTGCTTTGGAGTGTGTCCCTTTTGTAGGCAATTCTCAAAGAATTTTAGTTTGATTCTAATTATCCTTAGTAAAGTTACATCCAACTTATAATAGGTAGCTTAGCTAGTCTTTAATTAGGACTTTATTTCCTTACGTGGAAGAAATATATCTTGATAACTAATTATCTTTTACTAATAATTGGGCCTCCTATGTAAGCCTAAAAGGAATAATCGGCCATTTTACATAAATTAGGCCCATCTTATATATCATAGTTTATCATTTTTCTCTCGATATTTTGGCGTTACATCTACAAAGAGGAGTTTGCATATTTTTCTTTTTTCATATCTTCAGAAAAGATTGTTGAATCATACGATTAACAAATTTATATTTCACACACATTCATCACTTACTCTTTGAATAGTTTTTTCAAAAAATTCATGATTCCTATGGTTATTAAAACTAAAAATAATCGAATTGAATTCTCAATGTTGATGAGTGAGCCTACCTATTTGATTGCATGCTCAGATTGTTCAGGCGAGTCATCTTATTATTAGGCTTCCTCAAGTTTGCCTTATTAATAAGGTCATTTATCAATTTTTGAAGGTCTTAACATTCTTTTGTTTCATAACCTATATGTCCATGAAAGTGGCAATAGAAGTCTACATTTCTTCTTTATGGAGTTGTGACCATTGTTCTAAGTCAATTTTCTAAATAATTATTTAATATATAGACCAAAACAATAGTTAAGGGAGTCTTATAGGTAGTTCAGGTTCACTTTTTTGCTTTTCCTTATCTTTAGGTTGTTCTCATTGTGGTTTCTTCACTATTTCATGGACCAAAACTCATGCACTTAAAATATGCACTCATATTTATAAGTATTTTGTTCAGTTTTCATACCAAATTATCATGTTTTACTTAATTTTTAGTATATTTTCAAGTTATTATATGTCTTTGAGTTTGGGATAAGTTTTGTTAAGAATTGGAGGATATTTCAATTAAAAATATAGAGAAAATTACTTGAGGAGCACGATCTGGACCACTATAAGAAAACCATGCATTAGTGATAAAAAATTACTGATGGATATAATACTGTAACTAAATACAAATGGAAAATCAATATTCGTTGGTAACCTTATCATGAAAAATTCTATTTTGCGACAGAAAAAATTGGCATAGATAAAGGTGGAGGGAAAACATTCGCGCAAATTTTCTGATAAATTTTAGCGACGAACCTATTTTAACTGTCGATAAATAAAGTGGGAACACTTCCCACAATTAAATAGCCTCGAAATTTTACCAACGAATTTTGTGTCCGTCGGTGAATTTTACCCAACGTCAGTTTTGTACTGACAGTTTTGTGTTCCGTCTATGATTTTCTGATGGTCTTTACCTTCCGTCGTTAAATTTAGATTAATCGTTTTTAAAAATAAAAACAAGGTCGTTTGGTTTAATACCAAATGACGTCGTTTCGCTTCAGGGGTTAAAGCATCCCCGAACCTTCCTTGTCCCTTTCTCCTCTGTTTCTTCGTTTTTTTGTCATCGTCTCCTCTCGTTGCTACATTGTCCTCTCCTCGTCATCTGCATCTCTTCTCATCACCGTCGCCGTCCGTCGTCTGGAATCTCTCCTCTCCGTCGACTATGTTGATTAGGGTATGTATTTCTTGAATTGATTAAGGTATATATGAATTGGTGAATTGATTAGGTTAGCTGAATTGGATGTGTTGATTAGGGTATGAATGTGCTTAATCGAAGTATCATATTTGAGTTTATTACATTACTTTCTTAATGTAGAAGTGAAGTAAGTTAGGGATGGTTTTTTCATCTCTAAAAAGAAATAACTAATGAATTTACTAAAGAGGTTCCGTGTATTGAATTATAAGGTAGCTAATACACTTAAGCATATGAATGAGAAGTTCCAAATGAAGGATGGCATCAAAGTAGCTTGTGAACAACATTACAAGATTCTATTAAAAGGACTGATCTATTTAACTTATACTAGGTCTAAAATTCCTTATTCAGTGGGTATAGTGTCTAGGTTTATGCACTTTCATTTGAAGCACTATTTTAAAGCTACAAAATGAATATTGTGTTATATAATAAGCACTCTCGATTTGGGAATATAGTACAAGCATATGGTGTATTACAAGCTGATTGGATATATGACCCTCACTAATAGTCTTCAATGCACCAAATTGTTAACTCTTTTTTTGTTCATTCCTTATAAATCTAATACTAAACCTAATAATAACTACATAGTTTGCCTCAGCTTCTCTGAATTTTGTTCCTTAAGGAATATTTGGTTTATGTGTAAAACTTTTGCTTGCACTTCTCAGTGATACATTAGAGAAATCCTCACTAGGTAATCGTCTTTGTCAAGAAAACGTCTATAGTTAGGTGAACCAAACAATTTCTTAAAGACTTTATAAGTGACTCACAATCTCATTTTTAATTAACGAATTATTAATAAAGAAAATAACTCAATACTCTCAACTAGATGTAGCGCTCACTCTTGCTATCACTTTGATTTCTCTTGAATCTTATTTTTGTTAGTTATTGAGCTCTTAGAAATCCTTCTTATACTATTTACTAGCTTACTAATTGTTTCTAGTGTCAATGCCTTTCATTTTATCAAAATATTACGATGGTGAGTCATTCTGATGATCGTCAATTAACCCTTCATTTTGGAATGAACATGATCTAAACTATGAAAAATGTCTCACATCATTGGATATACTCAACTAAATATCCTTTAGTCTACTCTAAACTCCTATTTATCTAATGATGCTTCTTTTCTAACACCTAGGCACTCCTTCAACTTACTTTGAAACATTAAGTAACGCTCGAGCAATTTTAAGTAACTTCTTTAATTCTAATACTTTTACTTTCAAATCTCCAATCGTGAGCATTAAGTCTTGAAATATCATCTCATAGTCTTATCAATTCATTTAAACCTTTAAGAAATAGCAGGCTTTAATATCGACCGCAAAGGTTCAACAAACCTTATCTTGCAAATATTATTTTCCATCGTAACTTATCAATAGTTAAGCAACTTCATTAGTGATCCATTATTTTTTTTATACTAGTTATGGTACTTAAAATTTCTTGTGTTATATTAGCTAGTTAATGTATATCTTAGAAATTTTAAATTTGAAATATTTCATGTCTAAGCCTTTAATATTTCTAATTGCTATGGATAAGCTCTTAAAATTCTAAAATTAACATATTCTACCTTACTATTTCCAAATAGTCACAAATTAACCCTTAACATATTCGAACTTTGTAATGTACCCTCGTATATTTTTCTAAATGGAATAAATAAGTCCTTATTGTTATCATATAAAAATTCCTTAATTCTAACATTTTCACTAAGTTATACGTAAATAAGGGGTATTACTTGAATATATTTTAATGTTAATAGCTTAATTAAATTCTTTAAAAGGTTAGGAGTTTGTTTAGATTTTTTGAGAAACTCTTAGTGTTAATTTGTACCTTTTGCCTTAAGAAATTAAAATTTGAGATTTTAACTATTATTGACATGATATAAGTTTTATGAAATCTTAACTTTAAGACATAATTTCTTTTGCAATTGTATATTGAAAATTCATCAATTGACCTTGAATATATTTTAGCATATTTATCTTGGCACAACTTTCAATATTCTTGATAAGGAACACATTTTGAAACCTTAAGATAGTCAACATGCAAATTATATCTTTTGCTTACTATTTAGTCTATTTATTTTTTAAAATTAAATAATAAGGCATAAATAAAGCGAAAGTCCTTTTTAAACTTTCAAAATCAAAGCAATGATAAAGATAACATTATTTTTATTATTTAAATATTATATATTTTTGTTATCCTAAAAAAAGCAAAAAGTTTTTTAACTGAGTAAGTTTCTAATCTTTGAATTTGATATAACAAAATATTATACTATTATGTAATTGAATTCTTCATATTAAACGAAATAATTTTTATTAATATTATTTTATAGAAATTATGAATAAAGTCACTTAAACAAAGCAACAATATAAGTACAGAAGAAACTAAAAATATCTCTAAATTGAATCCTTAAAGATCAAGTTAGTGAAGCAAACGAGGGCACTTAAATGTTAAAGCCAATATTTCTTTTTCAAATTTCTTTAATATTGGTAGAAAATTAAATACTTAAATTTAAATTTCTATTAAAATAGCTTATTTTTTTCAAACATGTAAAATAAATATTTTGTATGTTTGAAACAATCAAGAAGTTTGCTTGGAAAGTTAACTATAAAATGGCTAAGTTTTTTAAAAAATAGAGTTTTAGAAAATTTAGCTAATCAAGTGAAATTCAGCTAATCGAGATGATAATGAATGATGAGTATTAAATATGATAATTAATCGCAAAATCTTTTGAAAGAAAGTTGGTGCAACTGAACTATAATTTTTAACTTGGTTGAGAAACATAAAAGAAAGTTATGGTTTGTGTTTCTTTTATTGTATAATTTTTTTGTATTGAGTTAATGATTAAGGGAGGCATTAATTCTTGTTGAAAAAAGAATAAACTTTCTTAAATGATGTATTTAGTTAATGATTAATGGAGGCATTAATTCATAAAGGATAGATTAATTAGGGATAACATTTTAATTGATTAGGATCTCCTTAAAGGTTATAATAAGAAGCATTTAAGCAAGGATTGTACCCTTAAGATATATATTTCAAAAGGCTTTGGAACTATTGATTGTAAATTTCTTTTAAACACATTATAAGATTTTGGTTTTCCTAAGTTGTTTATTGCATGGATAGATCAATGCATCCCAATTATATCATATAATGTTATTGATAATGGAGAACCCTCTAATATTATTAGAGGAGCTAGTTAAATCAAACCTTTATCACCATGATCTCTTGACTTTTATTATGGAGGTACTCATAAGGCTCCTCAGGGGATAATTTCAAGTTTTATTCTAAGTGTAAGAAATTGAAACTATACAACTTATTTTTTTAACTAATGATCTTATCTTGTTCTCAAATTAGATAATAAATCCTTATATACTTTAATGATCACCTTAAACTCTTTTAAGGAAATCTCAAGTATCTTATTAATAAAGAGAAAACTGACCTACTCATCTCTTCAAATGCCTCCCAATTTGCAGCTTGGTTATCCTTCATCATTGCCAAAATATTAAAGGGCCACCTTTCACTTATCTTAGGATCCTAACTCCATATATAAATCTACATATAATGACTTTCTTCCATTGATCAATAGAATATAGAAGCGATTATCAACTTAGTGCAACAACATTCTTTAATTAGCTGACAGAATCTAAATCATCAATTTTTTTTGTAAGCAACTTGATACATATAGGTATTCCCATATAATGTTATCTATTGGAATCATTAAATCCATTAAGAAACTCATGAGAAACTTACTCTATTTTAGAGATCATAAAAAGCATGATTTTGCTAAATTCAAATGGAAGGAACTTACTACTATTAAAAATGGGATCAAGAATGATTCCCTTTCGAATTACTAACAAAACAATGATGATCAAGAGATTATGGTGAGTCTTAGTGGATAACAATTAATATGGATCAAATGGGTGTATCAATATTATCTAAAAGGGAATAACATTTGCTCCATATATTATAATAGCTCCTTCTCTTATACCTTTATGTAAATCATCAAACTAAAGAGCTTTGTTAGACAGGAACTCGTATATAGGATTGGTGATGGAGCTTACCCTTTCTTTTGGTATATCTTTTAGACTAGTTTTAAAACCTTTTATGGAAATTAGGGAACTCTATTCCCTACATCACCCAAAGGGACTATTTTTAAAACCTTTTATGGAATTAACCATTTCCTTCTATGAAGAAGTTATAGCACATTTAGATAAGAAAATAATCTCATGTGTACATGTACAAGAAAGACAATCATATACATGAATTTCAAACATCATTATACAACAAGAAGTGTAAAATTCACAACTTTATTAATCTAAAGTACTATGAACATATAAGATACAACTCACAAACTCCCACTACATTGAAACATCATATGATAATATAATACCTATATTGCCTTCTTCTTTAAGAAAAGTTATAAGACTAAGCCCCTAGTTAGTAGGTTAACTAACATATTTGTGGTGATAATGTACTTATAAAATATACCACCATCATTAACTCATTCTTAAAGTTTAAAGTACTTAAATTCAACATACTTGACATTCTTGGCTCCATTAATGTTCTTTATATTCCTGGAAAAGAATATAGTACATAAGTTGTAACAATGAATTCTAATTGTCTTAGAAATTGAATCAACAATCATGTAACTAACATGTTAAGAAAGAATCTCATATCATTATTTATAGTCCACTTAGGTTGTTGGCTATATCCTTCATCCTTATAATGTAAATTACAATCTTAGATGCTCTATCATACCGTAGTAAAGTCAACATGTGCATAAGTTCACGTACCTCACATTTTTCACATTCAATGAATCTCACCTTATTGTGGCAATAATTCTACAACATTCAAACTTAATTATTTTAGCTATTAATTTTGTTATAAGGAATGAACGATAGTTTGTAGGGAATGTATAATAAGCAAATATGGTTTTAGTATTGCTATCTTAAATGTGTAGATAACTGTCATCTACAACTTATGATAATCTTTCTTTATCCTTCTTTTATTATAAAATTCTAGTTCTGCAATACAACTCTATTGCTTTCCTCTTACCAAATGACTCTCTTGGTCTCTCTAACAATTTGACTCTCTTTGTTTGTTTTTTTGTAAGCAATAAGGTGAGAAGATCTAGGTTTTGATTAAATGCAAGGAATCTTTTTTTTTTGGTAAGAGGGATCTATTTCAGTGGATCTATTAAATCCAGAAGAATCCTCATACCTCTTACAGAGCAGGTGATTCCAAGATCTATTTCCTTTGTCCTTTCTTTTACTTTGTTTTTCTTTTTTTGTGAAATTTTGTGTTCAAACTTACAATTAAATTGACTTTTTTTACTTATTTTGTGAAATATTTATGTGTGATACTGCTCCAACAATTATCCTTCTTCTTTTCTTGATGTTATTTATATGTTTGATGTATAGCATGTATATTGGATAGTGATTATGTGATCCTTTTACTCTGTTTATAGTGCTTAGTCAATTCAGTTTTATGAGAACTTTAGAGTATGGTATTTTGAGTTGTTCATATCTTGTGAGACCTTTAAACTTTAATATTTTGCTAGACTTTTGCATATTGCAAGGACAAATAGACTGAACAGACCTAAAACAAAAATATCTATAAATTATTATGCTTTCAATTTCAAGAATACTAAAGTATAGTATGTTAAATATTTGTTCCATAATAATATTCTTTTTTACAGGCCCTATATTGTATTGAAGAGCGTTGCTCATCTTTTTTCATTGTTGTCTGAAGTTATCCATCCATTCAGGTTAGTCGTCCAACTAATATTTACCATATGTATTTCTTTAATAATACGATTATAATACCTTTGGATTTTGTGTGAATACAAAGGAGGTTTTGATTTGGTATTGTTGTTTAGAATATTCTTATAATCATTGATGAGTTTTATATTCTTCTTTAATAGTCTAAGTATTTACTGTATGTGGAATGAGTTTGAAATCAATTGCAGGTGATTAATTCGATCGATTAATTGTAGGTGATTAATTCGATCAATTAATACTTTAACTTCGATGTGATTAATGCAAACATAGTATTGATACAAGGAATTAATACGTTGTGTAGACAAGACAATTCATTCCATAATAAACTCCTAGGATGGTATATAGGCTGAAAACCCATGATGCAGCTCCCGTGAGGCTTATCGGTGAAAAATTCCATAAGCCTAGGAGTTACAACGAGAACTTGTTTTCTTAATTCACAGGTGTAAACAATGCCATATACCATAGTTTTGAAATCAATTGTAGGTGATTAATTCAATTCGTTAATACTTAGGGGATGTTGTCAAAAGTTTAGATGTTTTGTAAATTTTGAAGAACTTAAAGGATACTAACTATATAATCACTATTTTAAATTAATAGTTTTGCATAAATGAGTAAAGTTGATAGAACTTGGATGTATAGACGATTATCACGTGATGGTTTCATTAATCTTTGAGGGAGTTGAAGCTTTTATTCATTATGCATGTTCTCAACCTGCATATATGGATGGGCTAAAGATCATATATTCATGTAAAAAGTACAAACACATTCATTTCCTTCCTATTGATGAAGTGAATGGGCATTTGTTGAGAAGAGGGCTTGTCCCAAATTATTTTGAGTGGACACGACATAGGAAACCGTTGATTAGTAGCGCCTCAAGGGGTAATGAAGCACAATCGTCAGTGAGCTTAAATGAGTTTAAAGGGGATTATATTTTGAACAAATAATGTGGATGCAAATGAAAATCCTTACATAAAAATTGTTTATGATGCAACCAGTTATACCTTTCACTAAAATATAAAAAATCTTGAAGAAGAACCTAACCCATAATCCAAACAATTTTTTGACTTATTACACTCAACTGACTAAAAATTATGGCCAAATTGTGAGACAATGACTCAGTTGTCTTCAATTACTCGTATCTTGAACATAAAGTCTAAAGGGCATATTTCTGATCATAGTTTTGATAAAATTCATGGATAATGAATTATTGCCCCCTAATCACACAATGGTTGATAGTTTTTACAATATGAAGAAACTTGTTAGGGATTGATTGTTGCAAATTGGGATGTTTGTTGTATTGGGGTGATGATGTGGAATTACAAGAGTGCAAATTTTATGGTCAATCTAGGTTCAAGCCTAGAAAGCATTCTATGAAAGGAAAGTTAGTACCTTAGAAGCCGATGTATTATTTCCCGCTAACTCTGAGAATTCAAAGACTATTGCTTCTGATGAACACCAATAGGAAGATGGAATAATGAGTCATCCATTAGATGCATTTGCATGGAAACATTTCAATGACACCCATTACGAGTTTGTAGTTGAAAGTTGAAATGTTAGGTTGGGATTGTCGACGGATGGATTCCAACCTTCTGGTTAATCCGACCAACAATATTCATCATGGCCAATCATAATTACTCTTTATAATTTACCTCTATGGATGTATATGAAAGAGGTATATATATTTTTGACAGTGATTATGCCAGGGCCTACAAATTCAAAGCATAAAATTGATGTATTTTTATAACCATTGATATCTGAATTGCAGCATCTTTGGGAATATGGTGTGGAGACATATGATGTGTCTCTGAAATAAAATTTTGTGTTAAGAGCAGCTTTGATGAGGACAATTAGCAATTTTTTGGCATATGTCAAGTTGTGTGGATGGCGCACAGTAGGAAAATAGGCTTGTCCTTATTGTGGCAATGATTCTGTTACATTTTATCTTCCAAATAGGGTCAAAATATGTTGATTTGACAACTATAGAAAATTTCTTCCTCTAGATCATCCATTTAGGCACGATAAACAAAAGTTCATTAAGAATAGGATGGTAAAATCAACTCCTCCCCCTCACAAAGCTGGTGAAGAGATATTGCAAGAGATTGAGGAATTAGGCTTCCTAAAAGTTACAAAATTTGAAGCTGATGAAATTAATACAAGCATTAGTAGAAACTTTGGTTGGAGAAAAGGAAGCATCTTTTGGAATTTACCATATGGAAAAACTAATTTGATACGTCATAATCTAGATGTGATGCATATTGAAAAAAATATTTTTGACAGATTTTTCAATACCATAATGAATATTAAAGGGAGGACAAAAGACAACGCGAAATCACGAGCTGATTTAAAACTTTTTTGTAGAAGGAATGAGTTACATAAAGATCTTCGCATCGGTAAATATCCAAAAGCATGTTACACTTTGGACAAAAATCAGAAGGAAATATTGTGTGAATGGTTGAAAAGTCTAAAGTTTCCCCGATGGTTATGTTTCAAACTTGACAAGGTGTGTGGACATGAGGAAATACAAATTATTTGAAATGAAAAGTCATGATTGTCATATGTTTATGCAAAGGCTAATTCCAATTGCATTTTAGGAGTTGCTACCGAATAAGGTTTGGGAAGTAATAATAGAATTAAGTTTGTTTTTCGAAAGCTTAACATCATCTAAAATTAAGTTGGTTGAAATGAAAAAACTAGAAAAGGAAATTCCAGTAATTTTATGCAAGTTAGAAGGGATATTTCCTCTAAGCTTCTTTGACTGTATAAAGCATCTACTTATCCATTTAGCACATGAGGCTAAATTAGTTGGTCCAATTCAATATTGTTGGATGTATCCATTTGAGAGGTACATAATTCAACAAAAATTATTGTAATTGATGTCATATCATGTTTTCATAACTAAATTCGTATATTCACTCATATAGGTATTTGCATCACTTGAAGAAAAATGTGAAAAGTAAGGCTAAAGTTGAAGGGTCAATATGTAATGCTTATTTAGTAGAGGAAGCTAGTACATTTTGTTCACATTACTTTGAGCCGCATATTCACACAAGTGAAAGAAAAGTTCCTCGTAATGATGATGGGGGAGGAACTAGAGATGCCGATAATAACTTATCCATTTTCACATATCCTGGATGAATATATGGACATTCAGTGAAAAGAATGTTAACAGAGGAAGAAATTGAGGCTGCCTATGGTTATATTTTATTAAACTATCAAAAGGTTCAACCTTTCGTGCAATAAGTTGAAATTGATTATTTGGGTTTTGAATTTTAGTGTTATTCATAACTGAAATATATAATAATGTTTTTAGATTATACAAGGAATTGTTACGCAAGGTCATGCCTGACAAAACATAGGATGATATTAATAAAGAAGTTGGAAGACACTTTCCTCGATGGTTCGAGCAGTGTGTAAGTTTTCATTCAAAAATATTAAAATGATTGAATTATAAGATTTAAGCGTTCAAACCACAACATATTGTTTAATTTGGTATTTTCTTTTCTGTAGGCCTTAAAAAATCCCATAGAGAATAAGTTCATATGTGATCTTGCGAAGGGACCTTTACGAACTATTAAATCATATCCGGTGTATTTCGTTAATGGATATAAATATCATATAGAATATTATGGTCATAGCATGGCAACAATAAATAGTAAATTTTTCATACAAGGAGAATTGATAGATTACTATGGCAAAATTATTGAGATACTTGAAATTGGGTGCCCTGCATTGCTAATAAAGCGAAGTGTGATATTTAAGTGTGACTGGTTTGATCTAACTCTAAATGTTGGTATAAAAGTGCATCATAGCCGATACAATCTAGTTGAAGTCAACAAACGAAGAAGATTTTGACAATTTGAACCTTTCGTGTTGGCAATGCAAGCGATCCAGGTGTATTATATCCCTTTTTCTAGCTTACGACAAGATAAGTCAGATTGGTTGACCGTTTAAACCTAGGGGTGTTTTTGAATCATATGGAAAAGGAGAATAGAGAATTGAAAGTGAAGCGTTTCAAGAAGATGCTTATGAAATAAATGCATCTGTCTTATATGAGGATAATGAAACTTTGAACGATCCGTGTAATGCATATGTTGAAATTTTAACTGGAGAGGATGAGGAGGGCCAGAGATCTGAAGAAGAGCCTGAGTTTGATTCAAATTCTTTAAAAAAAGAAGATGATTTTGATTTACAATTAAGTAACGATAGTGATTAATGTGTGTTTGTAATTGAATATTATATTCAACTAATGCTATATATTTCCTTTTCAATATATAGCATCCTTAATTCTCTTTTGGCATATTACACTTCTGCAGCATCCGAAATTTTATTACTTACCCTCTTTTTTTATCTATTTCCATCTTGACTAAAAATGGTTATATTTTAACTCTTTTAATTTCTTTCTCATTTTTTTCATGCTTGAATCTGACATACTAAAATGCTAACTTTGTATGATGTTTGTAGTATATTCTCATTGGTGCACTAGGATTACTTGTCATAACTTTAAAGGACTGACGCTTACAGCAAAACCAAGGTTCGACGACGTTTACCACCATATGTCCGAGTAATGCTTACGTGCATTACTGTGCTTGAATCTCACAGTTAGCTATCCTTTTTTGTATGCTAGACGAATGAAATATATTAACTTGATAAATTAAGCTTCAAGAGAAGATTATATATGAGTAGCATCAGAAACTTGATTATGTTTTGATTTGATCCATCTCCATTCAAAGTTTCTATTTGTTCATTAACTCGGTTAGATTAGTAGAAACCTACAGTTACTACCAATTAAAGAAAGCTAAAGGAAAATTTCACATATGAGAGTGGATTTAAGTTGAAGTTCATACCATAATAGGTGTTTGAAGCATATATATATATATATATATATAGTTCATAGTTTTACTTTCCTATCCTTTCTTTGCAGAATCTCTAATTAATGAATTTTAACCAAAATTCCTAAACTATTAAACTTTTATGAAACTAGTGTGGACTTTCATAATCTAAAAATATGGTGTTGGTCTTGTCATACAAATTTGAGACCTGTTAGTTGAAGGAGCTTAAAGAACTTAACTAGCTTTTAGTTCAATTAAGAGCAAGGAGCTAAAAGATGTCTTATTTCCTTTTTGAATTCAATTTGTAATATTTCTATAAAATTCAATTAAATATTAATTTCAGGTTGAAATATGCCACCAAAGAGGAGACATGATATGATGTGACCAAGATTCCGACCACGACTTGGAGATACTTACTTTATAGGTGAAGTATCTTATGGTGAAGCTGTTGGAACTGAATCACCTCCTCCCCCTCTAGCTACTACACTTGTAGATGAGGCATCACCTTCCGTACCTGCTACTACATCATCCACCACTCCTATATCATTTACTACCCGACAAAGATATCAGGGGTAAACAATGATGATGAAGGAGGCGACCACCAGCTTGGAGCTGAGGGACCTGATGGAAGAACTTACGTTACAATTGTCAATAATATGTAAGTGAAAATACATGAAACACTATATGTTTATAATTAAGTTATAGGTTTCAATTTT
>JAOTJB010333989.1:0-13037 GCA_027123815.1 Erythroxylum minutifolium
AATAATCAAGTAATAAAAATAAAATATATACAAAAATAGATATAAAAGATAATAAAATAAATAAATATGTACAAATAAAAATATAGCATAAGTAATAGAATAATTAACACAATAAATATAAAAAAATAAAATAAAATAAGTAAATAAATACACAAACAAAAAATAATCTCGATTAATACCAAAATGCACATATTTGTTCGCAATGATAACTAATTTTGGCCATTTCATGCAAGGAGAGGAACCAAACCAATATTTGATTGTATCCCAGATTATTCACCTGTTATGAGACGTGAGGAAGAAGTTAGATGGGAGCTACATAACTCTCATAAGTTTACATCTCAGTCATGTAAATAGATGTTGCTTGGTGTACTGATCACTTTCCCCTTTCACAAGCTGATATGGAATTCTGGAACACCTCAGTCACTCTCTTTCATATTTTGATTAGCAGATCGACTTAAACTAAATACTAGAAATAAGATAAAATTTCAGATCTTAGATAAGTTTTATCCTTTATGTACTAGTGAGGAGGAATCTATTAACCATATATTCTTCAAGTGCTGCCACACCCACACTAATCTCTATGGAGAAATTTTCTTAGCCTATTTAAGCTACAGGATATGAACCTTAGGTGGGAAGACTATATTGGATCAATGGGCTAAAATAGAAAAGCAAGGAGGATTTAAAGGTGTTTAAGGGTAGTTTTGCAATACTCATACATTTCATATGGATGTCGAGAAACACTAAAATATTCGGAAAACCTAAGAGTTTCGATAAGTACACCTGGATGGAGTTCTATCTCAAGCTAAGAATGACTATTATGATAAAGTTTCAACAACATCTCATCTCAACAAGTGACAACATAGGCAGAACATGTATTGTCAATCGGGCTTGAAGTAGCCAAGTTTTACATACTCCAATTGTTGGAAATGATTATCACTTAAGCTTCATGATTTCCGCCTTTTTGTTAATGAATACACTATTTATTTTCAAAAATCAAAGAGTAAATAAATAAAGCAAACTAGCTGTTACGAGAAAATATTTAAGTTAGCTAAAGAAATACCTAGGCTATATAACCAAAAGGAAAGTACCACATATTAAATATTTAGCTTAAATACAAGATGTAAGATTTGAAGAAAAATAAGATAGATATTACTAACATCGGTCTGAAATTGAATATGTTGGGATGAGTAAATTTTGAAAAACTTGATCAAATTTTGTTTTAATCAATTAAAAAATGACTTAGTTGTTATCAATTTCTTTTAATAAATTAATTTTAATAAAATAATATCATCTTGTTAAATTAATATAATTATTATATTTATATTTATATTTATATTAAAAGTCAATGTAAAATTTAAAAATATTATTTTACAAATTTTATAGAATAATTTCTATCTATTAATTTCATACTAAATTTAAATATTTTTGTCACCCTAATCATTCTTGTAAAATATTGCATTTTTAATATTTAATACATTTCATTCTGGGCCCCAAAGGTATCTTTAATTTCATGTCACGCCAACGTTGGCATGTGAACTTTGCAGTTAATAACCTCAAAACTCAACACTGCATATTTTTAAAGGTGAATTGTCATTTTAGACTACAGTTGTATATCCGCAAGCGTATGCTTGATAAAAGGATTCGGCTTTTCCAAGGAAAAGTTAAGAGTAAGGTCCGACTTAATTCAACTTGATATAAATAAAATAAGTTAAAATTAAATCATTTAGTTTAAAATTATATAAAATTTATATTTTTTAATTGACTTAAAATTTAATCAAATTCAAATTTAAATATATTATCTTAAATATAATAAATTATAGTTACCAGATCAGGTGCGAGTTAATTGGGTCTCGGCTTGACCCTACTTCAAACTCGACATTTATAAACAAAACAAAGTTATTTTTGTATTTTATTTTATGTTGAATGTCTTGGCCCCTCCACCAAGTTAACAAATAGTGGCTACCAAATATTGAAAAAAATTAGCCGAGTGATGGATTTTACTTTGGCAGCTAAAATCGCGTCGAGATTGTGCATTTTGGACCGGAGTTGAGAATTGGCCTATAAATACAGGCATCCACCAAAGGCTCAAACGTACCAAAAATCATTCTTTCAATTCTTGAGTGATTAGTGAGGTTTCAATTTCACGAGCTTATCTTTAGTAGCTCTAATTATTTTGAGAGTTGTGATTGTAAAGCCTTCTGTGCTAGCATTTGTACTTTCATACATTCTTTACATACTAGTAAATTTAGCTCACTCTTCAATTATGAACATAGCTCATATTAACCGAATTATGTAAATTCTTGTGTTATATCACATTTATTTTATTTTTTTATTTTTCATTATTATTTTTACGGCTATTAAATTCAATTAGTATTCAATCCGTTCCTGACAATTAAAAATAGTTTGGACAAGGCTTGAGTCTACCTCAGGCCGGGGCTCTAACTGATTGCCCTATCCCCAAACTTTTTCCTCGATTTAAAACATTCGGCTTCATCTTCATGATCCAGCAGTTTAATGAAACTAAACTTTATCTCTAGCACTTGATGAGCATAAACGCCGACATCCTTCAGTTCACAAGACAAAATTGAGATTTTTGAAAGGAATTTCATTGCATAACAGATAAAAGAACATATAAACTGAGTCTGTCGAAGAAGACCAGAGGCAATGATTAAAGCTGCGAAATTTCTTGGAAGATTCTCAATGGAAATTTTCCTACGCGCAAAGCGAGGGTTGAATGTCATGTTAGTGTTTGACTTTTTGATAGAGTTGACTTTTAGGAGGAACAAAACCTTCTCTGTTCAGTTTATAGATGAAGAGTCCCATGTCTAGCTTCTCGTAAATCCTTTTTGCTTACCCTTTTGCTTAGCTGAAAATGGTCGATGCTATTATTTCTACTGTGGTGGCCGATCTAACCTCCATGGTGCTTAGTTCCATGACAGAAGAGGTGAAGTTGGTGAGTGGAGTGAACGACGAAGTTAAGAAACTGGTGAGCAATTTCAAATCCATTCAAGCCTTACTAGATGATGCAGAGGAACAACAAGTGAAGGAGGTTTCTGTCAGGAACTGGTTGTTTAATCTTAAAGCTGTTTCTTACGACATGGACGATGTTTTGGATGAGTGGAAAACCTGGATTCAGACATCACAACTCCAGCATGAACCCGATCCTCTCAAGAACAAGGTACTCTCCTTCTTTCGCTGCATCTGCTTTGCTACGAGTGATGTTGGTCTTCGTCATGTAGTGGGTGGCAGAATCAGAGAAATAAGACAAAGACTAGATGACATTGCAACTGATAAAGTTAGGTACCAACTTAATTCAACCGACAGATCTGAAAAACATGTCGAGAGATATGTTACCACATCGTTCATTGATACACAAGAAGTAAAAGGTAGAGAAGAAGAAAAAGATAGGGTCAAAAGCAAGATATTTAGTGGAGCATCCAAGCTCCATATCATCTCTCTTGTGGGGATGGGGGGAATTGGAAAAACAACCCTTGCAAAATTGATTTACAATGACAATGACATACAAGATCATTTTGAGGAGAAAATATGGGTGTGTGTTTCTGAACCTTTTGATGAGATACGTATCGCTAAAGCAATTCTTGAATCTCTTCGTAGTTCTTCTACGCATGATTTTAGAGAATTAGAGAATATATTAAAAGAAATTCGTGCAATTCTCCATGAAAAAAGATTTTTGCTTGTTCTTGACGATATTTGGAATGAGAATCCTAATAAATGGAAGGAGCTGAAACATTCTCTCGCATGTGGTTTATTAGGAAGTACAATTCTGATAACCACTCGTAAAGAAAGGGTTGCATTAGTCATGGGGTGCAATAACGAGAGTATACATAAGATAGGACTTTTGAATTCTGAGCAATGTTGGTCAATAATTAGGCAAATCGCATTTGTTAATGGTGAACATGATCAACCGGAGAGGATAGGTAAGAAAATTGCAGATAAGTGTAAGGGTTTGCCTCTTGCTGCTACTACGATAGGAGGACTCTTACGCTTTAAGAAATCAACAAAAGAATGGTCAGGAGTCTTGGAAAACGAAGGATGGGAAAGTGATGATCTCTTGGGTCCTTTAAAACTTAGTTATTATGATTTGCCATTACCATTAAAGCAGTGTTTTTCATATTGTTCTATCTTTCCAAAAGATTCTAAAATTGGGAAAATGGAATTGATTGGTATGTGGATGGCACAAGGTTACCTAAGAGGAAAAGAAGAAGATGAAGATTTGGAAATAATCGGCGAGACTTATTTCGAGAATTTAACCGCACGCTCTTTGCTTCAAACTTTGCCCAAGAATCATGATACCTGTATGTTGCATGACATGGTGAGTGACCTAGCTCAAACATTTACCAAAGATGAGTGCTTGATCATGGAGGTTCTAAACGATACAGATACTATTCAAAACTCTTTATGTGCAGAAGTTCGTCATTTAACTTTAATACTTGCACAAGATGTTTTAGTTCCGGTATCTATCTATGGTCTCAATAAATTACGCACTTTGATCGTTCGATTATCTGAGATTAAGTCGTCATCAGTGACTGTTCTTCCCCTTGAGAGTATGTTTTATCGTTTGACTCGTCTAAGAAGTTTAGATCTTCACAAGTGTGGCATTAAGGAAGTTCCATCTTCAATAAGTAAATTGGTTCATCTCAAGTGGCTTGACTTGTCTGAGAATTATAGTCTACAGAAATTGCCTGAAACTTTGTGTGAGTGTTACAACTTGCAGACATTAACTCTTGTCTATTGTGTCAATCTTGAAGAATTGCCCCAAGGGATTGGGAGACTATCGAACTTGATGTACTTAGATATGGAAGGTTGTCGGAAAATAAAGTATCTTCCAAAAGGAATAGGAAATCTCTGGCGTGTCAAAAGGTTGAGTAACTTCATCGTAGGAGTTCATGAGAACGAAGCATCTGTTGCTGATCTAGAGAAGTTGAATAATCTTAGAGGGACTTTGAGCATAAGGGGTCTGGGAAATGTGAGAAAGATCGAAGAAACCAAAGCAACACAATTGAAGAAAAAGAAGCACATTACCAGATTGAAGTTGAATTTTCATTTTGATGGAGATTTTAGGCTGGAAGATGAAGAAGAGTTACTTGAAACTTTAGAGCCACATTTGGATTTGGAAATGTTAGGCATACAGAAGTACAATGGCAAAACGGTGTTCCCAAGTTGGATGATGAAGTTGAATCTACTCAGAGAGCTTTGGATCTCTATCTGCGAAAATCTTCAAGAATTGCCTCCATTGGGGAAGCTTCCATTCCTTGAAGAATTATACTTAGGGTACATGAGAGTGAAAAGGGTAGGTATTGAATTCATGGGAATTGAAGAAGAAGAAGAAGAAGATTCACCAACGGCGGCATTTCCAAAACTAAAAAAGCTTGTGTTTTCTGAGTTATCGGAATGGGAAGAGTGGGACGATGGGTGGTTGACAGCGAAAATTAAGAAGAAAATTACAGTTATGCCATATCTGCAAGAGCTTAGTATTTGGGGGTGTCCGAGGTTGAAGACGTTGCCGTATCATCTGCTGTCGCCGACGATCACAAAATTGGAGCGGTTGAATATAAGGGAGTGTTGTGTTCTTCAACAACGAATAGAAGAACATAGACTTTCTCACGTACCTCATGTCATATTTAAGGCAAGAAGGTACCTTTTAAAGAAAAGGTAATATTCTAATTCTTTATTTACTTCTTTTTCAATGAACTGTATTTTTTAATATATTGACTTTTATTTTTAATTTATAAATATATTATGCGATAAAAATAATATCATAGATAACATTCTATTTTTAATATTGTAAATATTTTAAGAAAAAATTATATTAATTACTCTATATTAACAATATATTAAAATATAATTACTTAATTTTGAAAATAATCTAATTCTAACTTAAAATTTTAATATTTATTTTGCATATAATTAATTTTTATTTTTAATAAACTAACATGTAAAAGCAAATATGGTAATATATTTAATGAATTATTTCTTTAATTATGGAATGAAATGACATTATGATATCTAACTTAAAGTTTAGTTAATTCATATTTAACTTATTAATTTGCAGGCCTGTTACAATATCAAGGAGCCCAAATGTTGAAGGATGGTCAGCTTCTAGTACCTGATTGGTCACATGAGCTACCCTGGTCAGATACCACAGGGGAATAACATCACCAATTACGTGACGATGCTTACATCAAATTCTTGAAAGACTCTACATTCTCTTATTCTTAATTTCGTGGAATATTTTATTGATAAGTCTTAATAGAATTGCATCACATGAATTACCCCTAGTTAAAGGGCATATTGGGAATAACATCACCAAGGTAATAGTATTGTTTACTTCAGTTAATCAATAAAAACTCTTCTCACCGTGACTTATAAGCTTGTGAAATATTTTCTTATTTATTTGAAAATATATTTTTTATTTTGAATTACATTAGGCATGTACATTGATTCTTCCATATTTTGATGCATTTGAAAAAATCATAGAAAAGGCAAAAGAAAAGAAAAATACTGAATTGTTGGAAAAATCATTGTTTCTTTCTTTTGGCGAAGGAATTCTGTGTCTATGCTATCATGGATTGTAGTCTACTAGTTATCGGCCATGTTTGGTAAACAACATATTACATTATCTGTTAGCTGATTTTATCAACGGTTAATTAATAGTTGATTTGACCAGTAAATAATATTAGTTGCCTATTAAAGATGTCTGGTAAAATTAATTGTTTAGTATTAACTGTTAATGTGTAAAATAACTTATAAGGGCATGATTTTTTAAAAAATATAAGCATAAATATTATATTTCTTAATATTTTGTGGAATATTCTTCTAAGAATTTAGATTTTAAATATTTAATTTTACAAAAATTAAGTTTATAACTTTAATAAAAAACATAATAATAATAATTCAACGTTAAATTCTCAATTAATATGAATGATGCAGCGAGCTACATCATATTAGTATTTTTATATAATATGTATGAATTTATTATTTAATAAATTAAAATATCTATAACTATAGTATGACATAGATACGATATATAGGTTGTGTTTGGTGAATAAGGAATTAGATACTTTTTGGTCCCGTTTGGTAAAGAACTATTCAGCTCTTTTTTAGCTAGTCAACTCATTTCAGCTAGTTGACTATAAGAATAAGTTATTAAAGTTGTTTGGTAAATAGCTGGTTGGGTTGGCTTATTCCAGCTAAGTTTTGAAACGCGGCTTCATAGGAGCGTTTCGATTCAGCTGATACGTATTTTAACTTTTATGTCAATTTTGCCCTCATTTGCTCTAACTCTTCGACCCGTCCACGTTTTCTGCAGAATCCTCTTCTTCGAATTCTCTTCTTCGACTCCTCTTTTTCGACATCTCTCGGTCATATAGGAATAGATTTCCTCCTCTCTCTCGCTCTCTCTCTCTCATACTAAAAACAAAACACACGCATAAATTGGACTATAAGTTGGAATTTTAAGAGCCAACCCCATATATTCTCTCAATCTGATAACTTTCATTTCATGCCCTCATTTAGAAAAGTACTCTTTCTCTCTCTCTTGCTTTTCTGTTGTTCTTCTTCTTTAAAGTCTTTGAAGCTAGTTTTCTTAAACTCCATTTGATTCTTTGCATTTCATGGTGAAGCTTTCTTAGGTTTTATCTTGTTCCTCTTCTTTTCACTTTCCTTAGTTTAACGTAATGTGGGTTTATTATGGTTTTGAAGTTTTAGTTTTTCCTCTTTGTTTCCTCAAGTTGCTGTCATCTGTTGATTCTCTTTTGCTCAGTAATTTGGAAACTTGGAAAAATATTTCGATACTCAATGTTAGGTGGATGTATCGTGAGTAATAAATTTCCTAAATTTGAAGTTTTTGAAAAAGTTGAATGCTTTATGCGAGATAGGCATCTCTTGGAATGTCTTCAAATGTTTGTGTTATACTATGTCTGATGAGCTTTTGCCTATGAGCCTTGTATCTGAAGGTATAGGTAGACGTAAAGCCGTTATCGTCCTCACTAGGAACAGTGATCATCGATCAACAAAAAGACTGGTGATTAATACGTTGCGTTATAAAGTCTAGCTTCTGTCTAGTACGTTGTGAATTAGTGATTGTTGAGACTGTAGAACATAAGACAGTATTCTTTGAACTTTATTACAATCTTCTATAAAATTTGGCTTTATATAGAGGGCAAAAATAATGGTCGTCTTTACACACTTATATTCTTTCTCTGGATGGCCTTAAATATAAGGAGCATCGTAGTGTTAAACATCCAATTGCTAAGTTCTGCTACTATGTTCACCTTAATTATCTTACATTTAGTGTATACGTGTTGAGATATAATAATATGCCTGTTTATCAACACAAGTTAGTAATGTTGTAATTTTTAAAATTCATTGGAAACTGTGGTTGCCTTAATGACTTATTCATAGTTCCTGGTAATATTTGCAGAAGAAAATTAGCATTATAGTTTGAATGACTTGAATACTCACTAGAACACCTGGAAATTACTGATGGGAATTGAAGGATAGTTAATTCAATGATATGTCAAGTTTGATCCCCTTAATTGAATTTTTTCCCTAGTTTGATATGGATAGTTATTTTCTTTTGAAAGGCCTGGTGTTGCTTTTTTCCAGTCATTCTTCAGAAGTTTTCTTCGGAAGTGTGGTGATCTCAATGCTATTTTGGGGATTTGCAAATAAGGTAATTCTTCCTTTTCAATGATATGTAAAGTTTGATCACCTTAATTGAATTTTTGCCCTAGTTTGATATGGATAGTTATTTTCTTTTGAAAGGCCTTGTGTTCTAAAAATTGAATTTAAGGGTCTATTTTCATATAAAGATCACTCTGACAAAGGTAAGAGTTGCTTTTATATTTTGAAAATTGTATATCAGTTTTTGTTGCATGCGCTGGACCACAAGTTTTTGTACATTATTTCTGTTAGGTAAGAAGAATACCCTTATATCCCTCCATAACTTGCCCACAAATAGTGGTGACTGGTGACGGCAACGGCATGTGATCATGGAAGCTAAGACCAATAATGTGATAACACATCAAATGAGACTTGCTATATTTTGTGACCAGATTTTGATAGTGTGGAGATCGAAAGAAGAAACAAATTGTGTAATATTTTTTACTACTCTGTAATCATAACACTTCTTTATAAATTTAGAGTTTCTGAAATGTTATAAAAATTTATGATTATGAAATGTTAAAAATTTATATGACATTTTGTATATATTTATCATTTTTTGATATTGATAAAATCTTTATAATTGAGTGCAATCCTCACAATTTATTATCAGTGGAAATTATTTTCTGCACACAATCGAAAGTGAGATGCCAGCAAATATTTACTTCAATTATATTTTAGTGGCTCCAAGTTTAGTATTGTAATACATGTATAAATGGTGTGTCCACTGTTGGATGCTATTCCAAAGATATTAATGAAATCTATACCATTCTTTTAATTCATACACGGTATCAAATGAATTATAATATTAATATACATATCATTCCTCTTTCTTGCAAAAAAGAATTATAATATACATATCATTACAATACTATAATTTTGGATTGCTTTATCTATCACTTTTGGAGCTTTCTCGCATTGACTTTGAAAAAATTCATCCTTCTATCATTTATTGTTTTAATTTGCAAGATATTATTATTATTATTATTATTATTATTATTATTATTATTATTATTATTATATGTCCTATGTTTTTTATTAGAGTTATAAATTTAATTTTTATAGAATTTAATATCTAAAATCTAAATTTCTGTAAGAATATTTAACGAAATGCCAAGATATATAATATTCATACCATTATATTTTTTAAAATCATGTCCTCATAAGTCATTTTACACATAAACAGCTAATACTAAACGGCTAATTTTACCAAACATCAAATGACAAACAGCTAATACAATCAGCTAGTCAAATCAGCTGATAGAATTAGCTAACAACTAATACAATCAGCTGATTGCCAAACAAGGCCTAAGCCTCCATCTTCAAGGGAGATGACACCCACCTATAGAAACACCATCCTTGAGTGGAGAACACATGTTCGAAGCATTGATGAAGGATTGAAGACAAGGATCATCATCAAGATTGGGCAAAATAGCACATCAACACTAAAATTCTAGATTTTAGCAAAGAAGAGGAGTCTTTTATTCAATTTTCTTTCATTCTAATCTTCTCTATTCTTTGTAAAAATGGTTTATTTGATTTTTGATGATGCTATAGGGACCACGTTAGGCTAATTTTATTTTAGGAATTGCTTTTGAATTATTTTGTCATGGCTCCTATTTTATTGAATTGAATGAAGTGTTTTAATAATTGTTGCTTTAAATTGTTGTCTTGTAACAAATTGAGAAAGTGAGTGAGATGAGATTCGTGTACGATTGTACAACAAGAGTTGGCGACCTATAGACTAGCAATCATTATGTCAATTGAATAATTAGAAGAGAGATCTCAATTAGTCAATTGATCACCTATAGTATAGCTTAATAACTAGTTGAATCGGTAGAATCATTAGGTAGGTTAAGAGATCATTCAATCAATTCCTATTAATTTGATTAGGAAAAAATAGTTACACCTTGAGAGAGGTTAATTAGTACATTCGAAAATCGAGGGTGAGACACAATTCAATTAATAAAATAGGAGGGAGACAAAATAAGAAAAAAGTAATCTCTAGCATTTAGATTCTTGAATTCAAATTTTTTGCAATTGTGGTTTTGCCTATTGTTTACATTAGTCTCTTTTAATTTTAATTTAGATTATTTGCATTTCACAATTTAGTTTCTTAAACAAATTTGTGTCTAAATTAAGTGATGTCTAGGTATCAATCCCTGTGAGATCGATATCCGCTTTTTTTACTACAAGTCACGACTCGTTCACTTGCAATTTTTGAATGTAAAACAAGTAGATAGGCTTTACCTTTAATAAGTTTTTTACGTCATTGCCGGGGATTGATTGTTGAGCCTCGTGTTTGATTTATATTACTTTGATTTAAGGGTTTTTGGTACTTTTCCTTGTGTATTTGCAGGTGCATGAACACAAGGAGTATGCAAAGATCGACATAAATTAGTAAAGAAGTTTGGAGCGTAAAGTAGAGACACATTAAGACATCTTAGAATGAGGAATGAGAAATCTAAAAAGCTAAATGTTGAGAAGAAATAGAAAGAACAATGATGGAAGATAATTATTATAGGGAGCACGAAACTTTTGCAAATTACAATGAAGCGCAATATGGTTGGGTAGATGTTCATGAAAAGATTTATATCTTTTGGATTGATGATGATCAAGAGACATTTAACATGAATGTTGTATCTAAGAATCCAAAGGATAGTAACTCATTTAAGACAATTGATGTGTTCAAATATTCTAAAGAACAAACAGACGAAGAACATATGAGAACAGACATCAAGTTTGAAGAAGTTATGAAAGTCTCTGTTCGTGAGGAGGAAGAAGTAGAGGAGACGAAGGTGACTAAGGAAGAAAGAGAGAAACTCACCTTCTTAGAGAATAAACTGTTTGATTCGATGGAAGATTCAGAGAGTTTTGTTATTCCCTATTTAATTGGTTTGCTTAACTTTATCAAAATTTTCTTTCTGTTCATTTTGCAGTTTGTAGCTTACTTGTAGGCTACAAAACCGAATGTGAACGAAAAAGGTGGAAGCAAGCCGCTTATAATTAATCCTGGATGCATTTCCAATGAAAGAAGAGCGTTGAGCTACTGACGTTAAAAGAAGCACTGCATGAGTGGCAACCTACAGAATTCTATTTCCTTTGATTGTTTTGTTTACCTATTTGTTTGTTTGCTTTCTTTAGTTATGATCATTTTTTAATTGAGTTTGATTGATGTTCATGTTCATTTTGTTTGAATTTTAACTTGTTTTCTTTTCAAATTTCTTGTTGATGATATTATCTTGATGTGTTTGTAGGTTTTTGGAGCATAAAGCATACATATAAGCTTGGAAGAAGGTTTGCAATTGTGAGGATCATCAATTCCCACGTTCGTAGAAATTGAAGTGATTCCCAGGAACGTGGGAAATCTCTCCAGAAACTTTCTAGAGAGGAATCCCACGCTCGTGGGAATTTGGGTGATTCCCATGAACGTGGGAATCCTCTCTAAAAAGTTTCTGAAGAGGAATCCCATACTCATGGAAATTACTTTCTGGAGAGGAATCCCACATCTGTGGTAATTGTGGGGATTCCCACGAGCATGGGAATCTTACACCGGGAGGGAAACTCCTCCCTTTTTTTTCTCTCACCCTATCTTCAAAATTTTCATACTCTCTCTCTCCTAGCCAAGAAATTATCTCCTCTCACTCTCTAAAATTCTTCAATCTTCTTTTAGATTCTTGGTATTTTCTTCAATTCTTTCATTATTCTTACATTCTTTTTATTTTCATGCATTAATCTCTACAAACAACAAGGATTTAGGTAAGTTTTGTTTGTTCTCTCTCCCCAAAGCGCGAATTTCACTTTCTCTCTGTTGTTCTTGTAGGTTTTTCTATAACAATGGCACCGAAGAAGATGATGGCTCGAAAACTAAGTGATGAAGTGTGCCGTCAAGTTTCCAATAAAGGCAAAAGCGATTTGGAGGCAAGTTACCAATCTCCCGAAGGTACGTGCTTTCGTGATTTTAGGGATAGGGAATAATCACTCCTAGGTATTTCAATTTTGCATTATTAGAGGACATAAGAGTGAGAACAAAGATTCAGTGTCTAGCTAACAAACATAGGGTGGAATAGGTTCAGTCGGTGTGATATGCATATTCACCCTATGATGACAACTGAACTTTTCACTACTGTCCCTTATACCCCAAAAATGGATGTGTTTTGGTTTTGATTATTTGGTGCTATTTATAAATTAGATTATAATGTCATGCATCATCTTTTCGATTTCCAAAATACAAAAGTTTTAGATGACCATACTGAAACTATAACGGGAGAAGATAGTTTTGATTAACGCAACTCACCGAATGCTTTAATACCTAGTGCTAAACATTTGCTGTTGCATAAATTCATGTGTTT
>JAOTJB010334039.1:0-13034 GCA_027123815.1 Erythroxylum minutifolium
GAATATGCAAAGATGTGAAAAATATGTTACGTGTATTGATGTGATGCATAAATTGAGTGAACCATCGATGATGGTTACCTCATTGAGTTCGCAAAATTTACCAAAATTGTAACGTTGACTTTTTAGGATCAAGAGACAACTTTAGCTACTGAGAGACTTTACAAGCATTGTAGACTTGTACTTTTGGGAAAAGAAGAAATGGCTCAAAGATCGGTCAGTTGAGATTGGAAGATTAGATAGATCTTTTTGTGTATTTCCTCTTTCATTAGCTTAGTTTATAATAGGTTATGATGAAGTACATGTATGGTTATGCGAAAGCTACAATGTATTACATTTAGATTTATGAAATGAAAAGGGGAAAATTTTGGTTTTAAATATTGTGACTTTTTTGATGATGCCTTATAGAAAAATGATGATGCCATGTTAAATGAATGTTGTGATTGAACCTAGCGCACCATTATCATAAGTTATGCACTAGAATGTCCTTAGAGTATTCCGGTATATACTCCATGATAACGGGGGCGCTACATTGGGTGGTATCAGAGTATGGTGTGGCATCCATAGGGACATATAGGAATTTTAAGCGTGAAATATCGTGAGAAATGCAGATAATGATTCGAGTTCTTGTTTATTATAGGTTATCTGCCATAGGTGAGCAAGTGGGACAGTCAGTTGACCTAGGATCTGTAGGAACTAGTAGGGAGTCTTCGGTATGTCGACCAAAGGAGATGCCTCATAGAGTTCCCGAGAGAAGGGAGAGGAGGTATGATAGGTTCTGGAAGCAAGAGGCTGTGGATTTCTATGGCAGCACAGACCCTGCTGAGGTCGAGAGATGGTTAGAAAGGACGGAAAGAGTTTTTGATTAAATGGACTGCGAGCCGAACGAGAGGTTCGACTATGCAATGTTCTTACTGTAGGGCCCAGCTTATCAATGGTGGAAGATTGTCCTAGGCAGTACCACCAGGCCTTGCAACTTGAACTGGAAAGACTTCTTGAGGGTCTTGAAGGAAAACTACATGCCCAAGATCTATTTGGACAGGAAGATGAAAGAGTTTCTAGATTTGAAGCAGGGTAGGACGTCAGTGGCAGAATATGAGATCCGGTTTAATGAGTTGATGAGGTATGTTACTGTTTTGATTCCTACTGAAGAAGATAAGTGTAGGAGATTCAAAGATGGGTTGAATATAGAGATCAGGACAAGATTAACGATCTCCAACCTGAGTAGTTTTACCAAGTTTAGAGCTGCTTTAATCAGAATTGAGCAGCTACTGAGAGAGGGACAAAATAGATTCTGGGCAAGGGTCTAGATTGAAGAGGTCCAGTGAGATTCAAAGTGGTTCTGGTAGAAGATTCAGTAAGCCCCAGAACTGACCTTTCAGACCACCAGCTAGATCAAGATAGTCTGGATTCAGATAGAGGGGTAGTTTTGTACAGTTTAGCAGTAGAAGAGGTTCAGTACAGAGTCAGTTACCCCCTTGTGAGCACTGTGGGAAAAAGCACGGTGATGAGTGCTGGACATTATCAGGAGCCTGTTTTTGACGTGGCTCTCTAGATCACAGAATTAGAGATTGTCATATTATCACTGGAGCCCAGTCAGGTATGAGAGGGGGATCCACGAGTGAAGCTACAATCTAACAGAGTCAAGGTAGTGGGACTGGTCAGAGAGGCCGTGGTAGAGGCAGAGTGAGCACAGGGAGTCCTTTTGTCAAGACTAAGGTGTGGAGCAGCCAACTGCAGTCTCAGTTCCGATTCTATGTCATAATTAGGTAGGAGGCTCAGGATTCTCCGGATGTCATTGCAGGTGCGCTACTTATTTATGATCATGAAGCATTTGCATTGCTAGATCTAGGATCTACGCATTCATTCATCGCACCGTATCTGGCATCTAGGCTGCATTGTGATAGAAAGTTACTACAGTATAGAATAGAGGTGATTACACCAATAGGTAGTACTACAGTTATAGGGGAGGTATGCAAGAGGTGTTTGATTTGGATTGATCAAGCAAAATTGGAGGCAGATCTGATTATATTACAGCTGAGAGAGATAGATATTATCCTAGGCATGGATTGACCATTGCTCATAGGGCTGTCATGAACTGCTATACCAAGGAGGTAGTACTAGAATCTCCTGGTCAGCCAAGAGCGATTTTCAGAGGAATTAGTCAAGCAATGCCAGCCAGGTTAATATCATTTGTGAGTTCTTTGAGGTTGATGCAAGGAGGATATGAGGTTTATCTGGCCCACGTCATCGATACTAGAGCTGAGTAGAATGTGCAGGACATTTCTGTAGTTAGGGAATTCTTGGATGTGTTTCCCACCAAATTACCTGGCTTACCTCCAGATCGGGAAACAGAGTTCATAATTGATTTAGTTCCAGGTGCTGCTCCTAAATCTATACCTCCATATAGGATGGTACTTGTAGAACTGAAGGAGTTGAAGGCTCAGCTATAGGATTTGATAGATAAGGGTTTCATTAGACCTAGTGTTTCGCCTTGGGGAGCTTCAGTTTTATTTATAAAGAAGAAAGATGGGACTTTGAGATTATGCATTGATTATAGGCAACTGAATCGAGTGACAGTGAAGAACAAGTAGCCATTGCCTAGAATTGATGATTTACTTGATCAGTTATAGGGAGCTCAGTTATTCAATAAGCTAGATTTAAGATCGGGGTATTATCAGTTGAAGATAGCAGAGGCTGATGTACCTAAAAGTGCATTCAGGAGCAGGTATGGGCACTTTGAGTTTTTAGTAATGTCGTTTGGGTTAACTGATGCCCCGACAACATTTATGGCCTTGATGAATAAGATATTTCAGCCATACCTGGACCGCTTTATGATAGTGTTTATTGATGGCATTTTGTTGTATTCAAAGAATAGAGAAGAACATGCCAGACATTTGAGGGTAGTACTGCAGATTATGAGTGAGAAACAATTGTATGCCAAATTCAGTAAGTGTGAATTTTGGCTAGAACAAGTAGTGTTTTGGGACATATAGTGACTGGACAAGGCATACAGGTAGATCCAAAGAAGATAGAGGCAGTGATGAATTGGGAAGCTCCGAGAAATGTATCGAAAATTGGAAGCTTCATAGGATTAGCCGAATATTACCGAAGGTTTGTCGAGGGATTTTCTCTGATCTCAGCCCCTCTGACAAAACTTCTGAAGAAGAATGTAGTATTTAGATGGAATGAGGAATGTCAGAAGAGCTTTGAGGAGTTGAAGCATTAGTTGACTACGACACCGGTATTGCCTATTCTATCGGGGACCGAAGGATATATGGTATATAGTGATGCTTCGCATCAAGGATTGGGATGTGCATTGATGTAGTATAGCAAGGTAATTGCCTATGCATCGAGACAATTAAGGTCTCATGAGATTAATTATCTAGTACATGATTTAGAGCTTGCTGTAATTATTTTGCTCTAAAAATATAGAGACACTATCTATATAGAGAGACATTCCAGATTTATACAGATCATAAGAGTTTAAAGTATCTGTTGAGTCAGAAGGAGTTGAACATGAGACAAAGAAGATGGATTAAGTTATTAAAGGATTATGACTGCACGATTGAGTACCACTCGGGAAAGCTAATGTGGTGGCTAATGCTTTGAGGAGGAAGTCTAATGGCAGTGTCATTCAGATTCAGTTATCGAGGTTACCAAACTTGATTCATTTGAGAGCTCTGAATGTAAAATTGAATATGGAGTAAGATGAGGCATTGATCGCTACACTAAAGTTAAGATCGATGTTGCATGATAGAATCAGAAAAGTCCGGAGGAAAAATCCTAATATGGTGAAGCTTATAGAGAAAGTAAAGATGAGTCCAGATTTCGAGTTTAAGTTAAGGGATGAGACATTGTGGTTGAAACAAAGGCTGTGTTTGCCTAATGTGGATGATTTGAGGAAATAAATTCTAAAGAAAGTTTATATGGCTGCCTATGCTATGCATCCTAGTACTATCAAGACGTATAACACAATGAAGCAGTAATTCTGGTGACCCGAAATGAAGAAGCAAGTGGCGGAGTATGTTTCTAATTGTATGACATGTCAACAGGTTAAGGCTGAACATCAGGCTCCAGTAGGTAAGCTACATTTGTTGCCTATTCTGGAGTGGAAATGGGAACGAATTACCATGAACTTCATTATGGGATTGCCTAGGACTCTGAGGTAGAATGATGCTATATAGGTTATAGTGGATCGATTAACTAAATCGGCCCATTTCTTACTAGTGAGAGAGAATAACTCATTAGATCAGTTGGCCCAGAGATATGTGAATGAAGTGATTAGACTACATGGGGTTCCAGTATCCATTGTATCAGACAGGAATCCTAGATTTACTTCGAGATTCTGGAAGAGCTTGTAGTCTACTATGGGCATGAAATTGAATTTCAGTACTGCATTGCATCCTTAAACAGATGGACAGAGTGAGAGGACAATCAAGAATATTGAGGATATGCTTAGAGCTTGTGTATTGGAGTTTGAAGGAGCTAGGAATCAGTATATAGCACTGATAGAATTTGCTTACAATAACTACTATTACAGTAGTATCGAAATGGCACCATATGAGGCATTGTATGGAAGAAAGTGTCGATCACCTTTATATTGGGATGAAGAAGGCTTGAGAATGGTTGAAGGCCCAAAATTGATACAAGACATTGTAGGCAAGGTGAAATTGATCCGAAGCTGAATTAAAGCGGCTCAAGATAGACAGAAGAGTTATGTGGATCAACATCGACGAGATATGAAAAACAATGTAGGAGACAGAGTGTTTCTGAGAGTGTCACCATAGAGAGGAGTATTGAGATTCGATAAAAAGGGCAAGTTGAGCCCTAGGTACATTGGTCCATATGAGATTATTGAGAAGATAGGACCTTTGGCATATAAGTTAGCTTTGCCGAATGAGATGTCTTAGTTGCATAACGTATTTCATGTGAGTATGCTTCGAAGATACCGATCGGATCCAACACATTTGATACCGGCTCAAGAGATTAATGTTGTTAGTAACTTGAGTTATGTTGAGGAGTCGATTAAGATAGTGGGATCTCAGATCAAGTAGTTGAGGAACCGAGTCATTCCATTAGTGAAAGTCTTTTGGAGGAATCACTCAACTGAGGAAGCAACTTGAAAAACCGAGGAGCATATGAGGAGGCAATATCCCTACATGTTCGAACAATCAGGTAAGAATTTCGAGGACGAAATTTCTTTTAAGAAGGGAAGAGTTGTAACATCCTATTACCCATGTTAAGGCTAGAATAGTAAATATGAGAGATTAGAAAATGCATTTCATGCTCATGCATAATATGACATGCATATACACGTGATTATTGAATTTTGCACATAAAAATAATTGTACATGCATTCGTTAACATTCTGGATATAATTGTTATGAATGCGATTTTATTGAGAATTATGGTTTATTTGTATTGAAAATTGATTTGGAGAGTGTATTGAGTGATTTAGAATTTTTGGTGAATTTTAGGAAAATTTTCCAAAAATGTTGAGTATTACTAAACAAGAAAAAAATGACAATTGGCGAGTAAATTGGTGAATGAAAATAGAAATAAGAAATTTTGATATTGAAGAAATGTGATAAATGATTATGGGAATTATTAAGAAAATGATATTGAAAATTTTGGAGACTTTTAGAGTAAAATTTGAGGATGACTAGACTAGTTCTTTAGAAAAACTAGTTAAAGTCTTAGAGGTTGGATAAGTGACAAGTGTCACTTATTTAGTTTTGTTAAATTATCTGATTAAGTTAGAAAGACTTAGTCACGTTCCTTTTTAAACTTAACTAAGTTACTGCTGTTCATAACTTAGTTCTCTTCTTTGTAGCTCTCATTTTTCAAACCTTCTCTTCATTGCTTTTTGATTCACCGAACCTTCACCAAAGTTTCATCTTATTTTCAACTACCTTTATACTCCTACTTGTTATCCATTTCTTTTGCCTCAAGAAAAACCTATCCTAAACCACCTTCAAGATGATGTACATGGTTGCATGAAGAATTAGGGTTTCTTCAGATTGTTGAAAATTTTGAAGTTTTATGACGTAAGTATCTTGTTAATCGTTTAGAGTTGACATTTCATAATCATAAGAAAAACAGACATTTTTCATGTTCACCGTGAATATAGTATGAAAATGTGGATTTGTTGATTTTTCAATTTTGATGGTCAATATGTTATAAGGTAGTGTGGAAATGATTTTTTTGAGATGTTTTAGATGTAGAATAATCTTCATAATGGTGTTAGGATGAGTACAAAAAATTGTTAATGAATGGTATATGCACATGTTCTGCTTTAAGTAAATGATCAAAAATAGATCATGGATTGGTTTGGGAATGATATTGAGTTAAGAATGAAGAGTAATGAAGTAGGAAAAATGATCTTTGTACAAGTTGAGTTAGGTGTAAAATCTGGAAAAAAATTGGAAGATGAGTGCTGGAAAATGTAACTGTGACATGTTCACAGATTTTGCTTATGTGTTTTGAGGATCTAGATGTTATGAGATAGTAGTAAAATCATTATTGGAGTTGAAAGATCCATGAAAATATGTATGTGAAGAGTGGAGAAATTCATGAGAGTTAAGGTTTACGTATGCTCTATTTTAAATTTTTCAGAACCTATTCTTCAGCTTTTATTCATTAGAAGTCGCAACACCATTGCATTCTCATAGGCGTGAGAAACAAAGTCACACTTGTGACTGTGTGCTTCATCTCTCTCTCTCTCACAGGCGTGAGAGAGAAAAGTCACGCGGGTGACTTTTGCCCAGATGGATCGCGACCCGAGAGGCTTAAGCGAGTGATTTGATTTTTATTGAACATGCTTTGGTATTTTGATGATATCTTAACCTGTAGTTATCCAATTTAGATGATTTTTTATTTGGAGTAAACCAGAGACATAGGAATACAATCTGTCTGAAGAAATTAAATTATAGTTCTATTTTGAATAATTTCAAAATCTGACTTGAAATTGAGTTTTGACTGAGCCTATAGTATTACCCGAGATAAAAATAATGTCTTGTTGATATTGAATAAACCATATTGATAGATGCCAAATTAGACAAAGGTTTCTTCACAAAAGTTGTAGTTTATTCTCTTATCTTTCAACTGATATAAAGTTCATAATTTTTTAATAGGATAATTGAGAGATATGAGTTGTACAATTTGACAGCATGATCATGTACAAGCCCAAGTTTCAAATATACTCAGTTTGTAATAGTTTGAGCATAACTCATATAATACTGAACCAAATTGAATAATCTTAGTGTCATTTGAAACATAAGAGATAGGAGAGAAATTTTCTAGAAGAAAATATCCTCAAACTACTTCATTTTCATGGGAAAAAAGAATATGGAAAATTGACCCAAAAGTTGTTATAGGAAAAACCTAAATTGACCAAGGAATTATGAATTTCGATTTTAATGGTTTTATTGAGATATAAACCATTAGTATAGATTATACTTATGTGAGTTTGGAAACATGAATGTTTACATGACGCAAATAATAGAGTGATACCTGGGATTGTCATAAACATGCATATGTATATTTCATATGCATACATATGCATTAACAAACACTTATAATTATGCAAAAGTGTGATATGTGTATATTGCTAGATATAGAGGAGCAATTGGAACGTCAACATCTAGATGTTTCTTGAACTTCAAGGTAATAGCTTCAAGAGCAATCGGTGGGTAACCTAGATAGGTTCACATAATTAATTGTTTGCTTTAGAATATGTTTTGAATGATGATATAAATGTGATTTGATTATGTTGATGCTGGAAAATGAAGGTCCGAGGCTTGATGCATGAATGTGATATTGAAGTGCTACTTGTATGTGAATGTGACAAACTAAATGCTTCTTGACATGATTGATTGATTATGAAAGATGCATTCCATACATGAATGCATGATTAGGTAATGAGAGTGAAGACCTGAGTAGCGACCGAAAACGAGCTTAAAGCTCCAAATATGATTAAGAGCCAAAGGCTCACTATGTAAAATGAGCCATGTAACCCCAACTGATAAGGGACAGTGTAAATGAGCCCAGTATCCACAATGGATACAGTTTAGGCACTCGATCACAACAACGCAATAATTGGAAAAGAGTCACATAAGCATTTTATATACATTTTAATAAGTATGTTTGATTGTTTGAAATGTAAAATTTTCTTACCCTTTAGTGAGAATGTGATATGTGATAATTTATGCAAAATGCAAAGATGTGAAATATATGCTACATGTGTGATGTGTTGCATCAATTGAGTGAACCGTCGATGATGGTTACCTCATTGAGTTCGCAAAACTCACCAAAATTGCAACATTGATTTTTCAGGACCGAGAGAGAGGACTTTAGCTACTAAGAGATGCTACAAGAAGTATAATCTTGTACTTTTAGGAAGAAGAAATGGCTCAAAGGTCGGTCAGCTAGGATTGAAAATATTAGATAGATTTTTTGTGTAATTTCCTCTTTCATGTGGTATATTTTGTATTAGGTTATAATAATGTACATGTATGGGTGTTTAAAAGCTACAATGTAAATACATTCGAATTTATAAAATCAAATGGGGAAAATTTTGGTTTTAAAATATTGTGACTTTCTTGATGATGTCTTATAAGAGAATAAACAATGATGATGCCATGTTAAGTGAATGTTGTGATTGAACGTAGTTCACCATTATTATAGGTTATGTACTGGAATGTGCTCAGGGTGTTCCAGTATGTACCCTATAGTAGTGGGGCACTACATTTTGCCTTTTAATATTAAATATAAAGTTCATGTTAGATCTTAACGTTTCCTTACATAGAAAAAAGACCATGACATTTAGAAAAATGTTTAAAATAGTCTTTTAATTGGCGAAACAATTAGCTAGGGTTACATCAAGATGTTATCTTTTTCTAAAATTTTAAGGTGTCCATGTGAGCCACGTCAATGATTAACATAGACCCTAAAACAATTAAACTCAAATTAATTCGGTGATTTAGGGTTTATGAAATAATTCTAAAAGAAATCATAGACTTTACCTAATTCTACAATACTAGCTTGAACTTTAAAATAGGGCACTAAAATGCTCAAAGTTTCAATTAGTTGTAAAAATATCTCGATATTAACTTCTCCATTAACATCATTAACATGGCATATTCCATGTCAGGTTAATGGTTTTACCTCGTGTTGAATTTTTTTTTGAAGTAATTATTTTATAATTTAATAAATTTAGAAAAATAATAACCCTAATGGACTCTTCATCCATCTATTCTCCTTCTCCTCCCCATTACCTCTAGCATTTGCTAAATGACCTTGGCTATGGATCGAGATGGTTCTTAAGTTCAAAGTTGTTAGTACGCCAGTTCCATTGTTTTCTTTGCCACTTCAAGCTCATAAAACCAAGTGCAAACATCACCATTTAGTAATACATTTGCTCTTTTTATACTTTATTCTTACTCTCTTATTTAAGCATAAATTAATATCTAATGATAGCTTTATGTTCGTAGTGATAACATTGAATAGTTATTGCAGTCAAGCAATTTCTCAAACTATAAAACTAAGTTCATATAACCTATGATAATACAAAAAATATCAAATTGGTTTTGTATCAAGCATCCAGAATTATTAAATTTCAAGTGATAAAGATCACAATTTGATTTCATAGTGTAGACTATACACAGTATCCATTTATTGCTCCAAAATACAATGTCAATAAGTGAATCCCATTAAACAAACATTTTGCTGCCTTACTATGTTCAGCATATACTAAGCACTCAGAACTCATGATTTGCCTAATTTCCAAAATGTAGTTAATTGTATTAATCCACTAGTAGTGCATGAGAATTTATAAACCTTGAGGGAACACAAGATATATAACGATAGAATTAGAGTCATTTTGGAGCTATATGCCCATGTGAAGAAGTGCACACCCAGATCGTGTGAGGAACCATATAAGTTATCGTAAATGTGTATGACCTCAAAGACATTATTTCACCTATGTAGAAACATACATATCTATGCAAGTAACTTACACGACTATATATATTACCCTTATGACTCTCTAGAATCGGTTATGTTTGCAATTTTGAAAAAAATAATGTAAGATTAAGTTACAAGTCATCTACACAGTTTTCTGGCTGACCATGTATACACTAAAAACCTTAATTATGAAGTATAAAAGGAAATTAAAGAGGCTAATAAAGGGGCTAGAGGAGAGACATCAAAAGATGCATATTTTTCTCTTTTGACGTTTATTTTGAAGAGCTATGAAAAGCTAATCCTTTTTCTTTTAGTTTAATGGAGATATTGAAGCCTAACGCTACGTTTATTAATTAATTAGTCCAAATAATTTTATTCCTATCTCTTTTGAAATTCAATATGCTATTTTGTGTATAAAGTTTATGATTTATATATGAACAATTTAGATAGGGCCTGCTAAGCCATTCATGTATAGATTTATTACTAGAATTTTGATTATAATTTGTATTTATTTTTAATTTAATTCATTTGTGACAAACTAATGATCATGCATCATTAAGAATAACACATCATAAGTTAAATAATTTAAGCATGTGTGATTATTGCTTAGATTAACTCGTTTTCCTAATTTTTAGTGTTGCTTTCACATTAAATCTAGATAGTTTGTTCTAGATTGTTCGATAGTTAGATCTAATTAAAGAGCTTATCTTAATTAGTTATAACCTAAGAGAGAATTAGGATTAACAAATCTTTTTTAATTCATAATTAATAATTTCAAGGAGAGGGATGAGACAAATATTACATTTGATTATACATATTCGTGTAAAGGTTGAGATTGAACTGAGAACTGAGCTTAAATCTGTTGACCACCTTTTTACAAATTTGATACATTTAATTTAATTTTTTGTAGTCTAATATTATTTAATTGCATTAATCAAATTCATCCAAAAGACACCCCATCCCAGTATATTAATTAATTTAATATAAAAGTTAGTCACAAACTCTCTATAGATACGTTCCTTTCTTACCACTACTACAAATTTAGTTGTGTAGAGTTAGGTTTTAATTTTTAGTATGTTTGGCATGCCTTATGATGCAATATTACCCTCTAACTTTATGATATTTGCATCCTCAACATGCTCCTTAATTGCTGGTGCCTTAGGCTTGTCAAGCTCTTTATTCTCATTGGACTCCTTAAACTTCTTAAACTTGGATCATCTCACTTTGTAGCCACTAAAGTGTACTTCATCTCTACCCTTACAGTGGGATCTTATGGACATACGAGTGAAGGTCAAACCTTTACTCTTAAATGTTGCAATATCAGCAACATGGTAATCACCCAGCCAATGCATGAACTCCTTGATATATGGTAAAGTAGTTGGGTGTGGTTCTGGTGCGGATGATGATGACGTGGCGATGAAGGGGTAAGATTGTATTGAATCTTACATTTTAATCCTCTTGATCAAGTGGATCCTCTTTTACTCGTGATGGTACACCAACAAGTGCAAAGTGTTGCCCTTGGTTGTTTGTCCTTAGCTCAACCATTCATACCATCCTAAAGATCTCCAATGTCATGGCATAGGAGTGGTTGCCACCATAAGATCCATATCCTTTGTAGGTACTTCCACCATGCATTAGGTGTGTAATCATAAAGCTTCCATTGATGATCCTGAAGTTCCTTTATTAAAGTATTCTCAAACTAACCATATGAAATACACACTAAGGTGTGTCCTGTGCCTCCACATATGTAGTACAATAAGAACATATCCCTCTTAATGACGACTCTCATACTCTCCTTTAACACATATTATTGAAATATAAGTGGGACTTTGTCCCACATTAAAAGAATATATGGCCTTGAGCATGCATATAAGCCTAATGAATTATTCCTAGTACTAATTGGTTTTAGGATGGAACCTCATTTGGGCTTATATGTGATCAGTTTATTTAGGCCCAATCATATAAAATTTAACACATATAATGAATAGACTAGAAGTTTGTGCATGAATTTCATATGGAAGAATATCAGCTACCTCTACGGTGCATATAAATTATAACGTAAGCTTTTAGTAGACTAGTCATAGTAATAGAAAACGTCAAACCATCCATTGAATGAAATGATTTCACGCACCCCATTAGCAATATTGATCTGTCTGATGACATCCCAATCGATGAAGTTAGGTGCCTTAAGCCAACTAGTGTGAAAGGCTTGGTACCTCTTCTATTGTGCCTCAGTAGTAAAATGGAGTAGTGGATGATCAAACTATTGCTGCTCATCTATAGGAACCTCTATTTTTGTTGAAGGCGGTGGAATCATTGAGGGTGTTTATAATGGCCTCTGTTGCCTCCTTAAGGCAAGTGTCCGCGGGGTAGTGGTAACAAGGCGATAGTGTCCACTCTGGCCCTCTTGCATAGTGGATGATATCTAGGTCTTTTTATGGTCTAAATGGTCTCCAAGTCCTTTCCATAATGTACACATATTAAAAACTACTAAATGGAATTTAACCAACCTACTATACTATCATATCGTGTTTCCATTGTGCATCCACATTATCATCGTTTCCTACATCTTAGAATGCTAAAATGTCAATCCACATGTCTTTTAGTTCATTATTAACAACCATAACATCTCAGCAGAAGTATCCCTAAGATGAGAGGTTTGGAGAGATCTATAATTACGCAATCTTACTCCTAGTTTGCAGAGAGATTGCTTTCAATAAATCCGCAGAAAAAAAAGACAACAAAATTTGAGAACTATTTATAGGAAAAATCAAAACTAAAATATAAAATAATACAATAAATATAGGACAAGGTAAACAATAAAAATATAAGATAAAATAAAAATAGAAATAAAGAATAATAAAAGAAAACATAATAATAATAATAATAATAATAATAATAATAATAACAACAACAATAATAATAATAATAATCATCAACATCATCATCATCATCATCATCTTCGTCGTCATCGTCGTCGTCGTTGTCATCATCATCGTAATTATTATTATTGCTGTTGTTATTATTATTATTATTATTATTATTATTATTATTATTATTATTATTATTAT
>JAOTJB010334113.1:0-13028 GCA_027123815.1 Erythroxylum minutifolium
TTATAAATTAATTAAGAAAGAAAAAAATTAAATGAATGAGATGTTATCGGAACATGGGGGCACATGACAGAGGACTCAAGTCTTCTATGTCACTTTTGCTATGCATTCGTGTGCCAAACAACATTTAACCATACAATAATTAGGAAAGCAAAAAATTGAATCACTGAAATGTTATTGACACATGAAGGCACAAGGATAGTGGTACAGAGGTTTTGAGTTTTTTAAAAAGACTTAAATCTTCTGTGCCACTTTTTCTGCGCCTCCAAATACTAAATAACATTTAACCATAAAATAATTAAGAAAGAGAAAAATTGACTAGCTGAGATGTTATTGGCACATGAGGGTATAGGGATAATGGTACAGAAGATTTTGGTTCTTTAAGAAGATTCAAATCTTCTGTGCCACTTTTTTTATGCTTCTATGTGCCAAACAATGTTTAACCATATAATAATTAAAAAAGAAAAAAATTGAATGACCGAGAAGTTATTAGCACATGGAAGCATAGGGATAACGGTACAAAGGACTTGAGATTTTTAAGGAGACTTAAATCTTCTGTCACTTTTCCTGTGCCTCCATGTGCCAAACAATATTTAACCATACAGGGATTTGAGGAAGTACGGCATGTAGATTTGAGGAAGTTAGCAAATGAATGTGACGATTCAAGTCCTTAGATTTGTTAAAGGGACAAGAGCAAGGTAATGAATGTGAAGAAGGATGGTTTTGGGCGTAAGATTGAGGATAATGGGAACCATGTGTTTTGTAGTAAAGAAGGAGACATTGAGGTTGGAGGTTATGACGGGTAAAAGAATCTTCCGAAAGAATTTGATGAGAACACGAAAATGTGGTAGGACCTAATAAGATAAATGTTGCAAGAACCTAGTATTAAATTAGATTATAATATAATATTATATCGGTATCAGTCAATATCAGATATCGTTTCGAGTAACTTTTTAAATTTATTAAATAGTTCATGGTTTTTTTAGAGATTGCAAAATAATCCAGTGTCATATTATATACTTGTACTGTATAGTTTATATCAACCCTATTTTCAAAAATCATAATAATAAATAATAGCCATAACTAATATGAAATAATAATAATTTTTCAAATATTTCAAATTTAAATAATAACCACAATTAATGTGAAAAAGACAATTATCATCATACAAATATAAAATTAAGAATAATACAAAGTATTTAAAATATTACAAATTTATCATATAATATATAATAATTACATCAAAACATCCAATAAAAAGAATAACAAATATCTTCAACTCACAAACTATTACAATTTACGACAAGAGTTTGTAATGAGGAACTAACCAACTGAAAGTGAAATCTGTAACAAAAATATTTACAATTACATTACATATATAGAACTTAACATATACATCAAATATAAGTCATTTAAAGAAGAAGAAATATAAAAACCTGGAACTTCATTCAATAGTCTACGGGAGGATACCCGCTATAACTACACTGATATCAGTTAACATTTGATACAAAATCTTCATCATTGAGAGGAGCCTCATGATTATCATCATTCAAATTCAATACATCAAATGAAATGTCAATGCTTTCCTATCCAAGATTATCTTCCAAGTCATTCACATCTATCAATCTGGTTCCTCAGAAACCCAATATACTAAAAGATCGATATTATCAATAGAAATTGGATATGTTGAACTACTTGTGCTATTAAGAGTCCAAGTAAACAATAAAATTTAATTATTAGAAAATTATAAAAAAATACATCAAAATTAATAATGATAATAACATATCTTTCTCAAACTTTTAAACTGTAATGAACAAATACCAAGTCATTCAATCTCTTATGCTCCAATCTATTCCTTTTCTTGGAGTGGATGAATTCAAATATGCTCCAATTCCGTTCACAGCCTGTTACACTTACATATTGACTTAAAATCTAAATTGCAAACCTTTACAATTTTAGAACACCGCTTTCGAATTGATCCCACCAAAAAACTGTAAGTCGTAAGATAACAAAAGTAGTGTTACAAACAAAATAAAGGAATAATTAATTTTCAAAAAATAAGAAAAGAAAACAACAAATATATCTGGAGAAAGTTTTGTTCTTTGTCGACTAGCAATCGACAATCCAAAATCTCCAGAAGACTGCTTATAAAGCTCAATTTGTGACCTTAAGAGATCTTGCATAATTTTGTGGCCAACAATTGTTGTAATAGTGAATAACATTCATCTACTAACTTCAACTTTATTTGTAAATCCAGTCTAAAATATACACTAGGATTAAAAAATGTCTCAGTTGCAGACAACGGAGAAAAAAGTTGTCTTTCCCATCTCTTATTGATGATTGCAAGATACGGTGTGTATACAAAGAAGGCTTATGTTTCAAATTGGCCTTGATTGCTTCTTTCGCCCTTTCCATGACATTAAAAAAACCCATTGTTGGTTTTTCTTCACTATCAGCCAATCAAAGCACCCTCACCAAAGGCTCATAAAATGGGATAACAAATTGACATTGAAACCAAAATTCTCTATCTTTCAGTATAATGCTGGAAACCTCAAATCTAATATTAGACTTAGCATGCTGAGATGTAACTCACTTATCACTTGTAAACAATTTTCTTAGTTCTTTCTTCATCGAAACAAAATACTGAAGTGATAAGAAATTCGTTGCAAAATCTTGCCATACCAAGACGATACAAATTCCTACCATTGGTAAATTCCTTTCTCATTAAATTCAACAACCATACACGATTTTAGATGAACTTGTTCACCTTTTTGGCTTTCTGCATAATCTTATCAACAATAGGATAGGATCCGCTATATTCTCTTGTATTAGGTCAATGTAATGTATAGCACAAGAAGTCCAAAAAAAGGAATTATACTTATTATGTAACCTTACTCCTGTCGCTTTGTAAGTTGAATCATTATCAGTAATGAATTAAACAATATTTTCTGGCCTCACTTTATTCATAACTTCATCAATTATCTCAAGTAAAGTATCAGTATTTCTAATAGGTCCAGATGCATCAATAGACTTTAAAAACATCGAGCCATTTGCAGAATAAACTAAAACAAAAAATAATAGGCCCTTGTCTCCTATTTGTCCAACCATCACGCATGATTGAACACCCGTAAGTAGCCCAATTCACTCTTCTTTTAGTCAAATAATTTTTTAATTTCAATAACTGAGTAACTCAAAAGTTTACCTCTTAAGTCATCAATCGAAGAAACTTTGTATCATAGACCATAAGAGGCTATTGCATCCACCATAGGTTGATAATAATAAGACCGAGAAGCATTGAATAATGAACCTGTATCATATTACCATCTAGCTATTTCCATATTGACAATGTGAGCCACATGTCTTGATTACATTGCACTATGAATTAAAGGTTAAAATTTAGGAGTTGTTTGTGGTGCAAAAAAACTACTCACCTGCCTTCTTCTTTTCCTCACATTAGGTCTAGATGTAACATTCACTTCTTCTTGGGCTTAGGATGGAGCACTACCACTACCACCTTCAACATTTCCATAATCACCACGAAAACTAGCAAATAAACTTCCATTACTAATTTCAAAATTCAACCTTTACCTTTTATCTTTCTCACATTGATATTCTTCAAGCAATGTTTTTATTTGCTACTTCACATCATGACTTACTTTTTTATAGGGATCTACATCTTCTTTAACCCCAGATAAATGCTTCTTCAATTGGCTGATTCCTCCACTTTTCAAATGTTTGTTACAAAATAAGTTAATTGTATGGTTCTTCATACCCGAGATTAATGCAGCATGAGCCCAAGCTGAATTATCGTATCTTCCTGAAGTAATTTGATCAAGAGTACTAGAACTTCCTTCCATTAATCTGTAACAATAAATAAAGAAATATATCAAAATCATACACAATTCAATTTATTTAAAACATTCCAATTTTATCTAACAAGATTCATCAATAAGTTAGAAACCAACAATTCAAGTTTTCAACATACACAATTACACAATACACAAGTCCATCATATGTAATATAACTTATTTTGTATGATTACCTCCCTAGATGAACATTTATAAATATATAACACTTGCTAGCAGGACTTTACAAGTTGTAAAAGGAAATTAGTTCTATCACATATGGTTGAAGTAACAAAATATATTAACTTATGATTAAACTACATGCATGGTAGGTTGAATGTTAGGTTTCACCATACTTTAATGGCATACAATTCAATGAAGAAATACATATCAATTTCTCTTGACAATGAATTCTCATGGCAATGAAAGAACTGATAGATGCATGATTTTCCAATTGATAGCATTAAGTTTTGCCTAATCCACAAGCCTATGACATTGACTCAATCACTTTAATGACATCTTATAGAAGCTTAACTTTAGTATCAATAATCAGAAAAAAAGATGGAGCTTGACTATATTCCAAGGTATTGAATTTATTTAGATTTCATTTTGGAAATTAATAAAGAAGTTGAGATATATTGTATAATATATATAAGTAACAAGGAGTTTAGTTTATTAAAAGATAGCATATAAACTGTAACATATCCTTTTCTAAAAGTGAAAGAGTGCAACCATTATTTCATATAATTTACAATAGTCTTCCAAAAATTGAATGTCAAAACCTGAAACACTTCTTCAAACCAATGCATTAAATTTAATATTTGAAATTGAGGAAAATTATTATCAATTGTTTATCTTATTAATTCTTTATTAAAGAAGACAGAGGAAATTTTAGTTAAGTTTCAGTAATATAAAAAGAAGAAGAAATTATTAAAATGTATTCATTTTAGTTATATAAATTTATAAATTCTAATACATGCATGGATTGGGAAGAATCATATTCATAATTACTCTTGCAATGCCTAAAAGTCATGTTTCTTTTATACGATGAATTGATGATAGTTTGTGATTACTTACAAGTTATAAATGCAAATGATATGGTATGCTTAAAATTAAAAATCTCAATTCATGCATAGCTTAATGAACCAAATCATGATTCATAATCAACATCATCAACTACTTTCAAAATATCCAATTCCATTAAAATTAAAAGTTAAAACCGTGCATCAATCTTCATTCAAATTTTCAGATCTCTAACCCAAATCATCATTCATTCAACTTCCAAATTTCCAACCCAAATCATCATTCATTCAACTCCAGATTTCCAACCCAAAACAAATCACAAATCTATAAAATTTATTCTGAACTTCCAACTTCTAACAATTCAATTTCAATCAACCCATTCACAGCGTCAATATTCATGGATGCAATTAAGCAAAAAAGTTTAAAAACATACCAAAAAACTTCTCAACTTAATGGGGGTTCAGAATTTTGGGTCAGGTGGCTCAGGTTGGGGTTAAATTTGGATCTTTTCTAGATCTGGTGACCGTCAACTTTAGAAGTAGTGGTGGCAGACAGTAGTTGACGATGGACGATGGTGGAGAGCAGACGATGGTGGGTGTGCAGTGGAGGCTGAAAATGGCTCGGTCGTGTGTGGTGACGATGAGTCCGTGAGTGGTGACGTGTGGAGACTGAGAGGAGGGCGTGCGGTGGTGGCATGGAGGAAGAGGAACTGGTTGTTGACGACCAGAGAGAGCCACCATAGAGGAGAATGAGAACGAGAGAGAGATTGGAGAGTAAGGGATGAAGAATGAGACAGAAGCAGGGCGGATAGGTTGGGGGGGTGGGTTGGGGTGGTTTTAAGAAAATGTTCAATTTTGCAAATAAGTCCTTGGAGTTTTTAAACCTTATGGTACCGACTGGTACCAGGAGAAAACTCTAGTATTGGCCGGTACTCATGACTGGTATCTTTTTCACTTGTACCGTTCCCTTTTTTGGCCAGTACAGAGTGATACTCATCACACTGGATAAGATCACCAATTTGGATTTTGGAGGGAACAAGATGTGAGTGCAAAATTCAGTTTATATGGTCTGTTTAATCAACTGATGTCAAATGACACCACCAGTATTTATGAGCCAACGCCTTTAATTGTTAATTTTCCATTTTGGAGTTTTTATGATACTTTTCAAAACTAAATTTAGTTTCCAGTCTAATAAATTATGTGAACACAAACTTTATGGAAAGACAGAGAGTATACATAATTATCTTTAAATTTTGATTTAAAAAATTTCAAATAAAATTGATTTCGAAAAAGTTTGAACTAAGGTTAAACATTAAAATCTTGTATGTCATAATTAAATAATGTATAAATTTATTGAGTTAAATTAGATGAGTCGAAACCCTATTAAATATATAAATATGATTTTAAAATATTTTTATATGCCTAAACTAAGTAATTTTGTAATTTAGTAAAAGAATTCTTAAAAGTTTCAATAGAGTTATTATAAAAATAACAGAAAAAACTCAAAAAATAAAAAACATAAAATTTTATTCTATCAAATTATTTAAGAATAAATTAACTTTAAAAGAATAGTAATGAGACCTATAATTGATCACTAATTAAAGAATTAAGTTCTTTTTTCGCTGCTTTTTAATAAACTTTGTAATTTTAGTTTTAATATATTTTATACAATTTTTAACACAATCATCTAATTTAACTATGATATTTAATATTCTTTTTATCTCAAAGAAATTAACTTTAATATGAAAAGGAGGAATAAGGATTTTAATTAGTTAATAGTGAGAAGTAGGGCATATGGAATATTTTTCTAGTTTTTTAATTTGAATTTATTTCAAAATTAAAAACATCCTTAATTTATAAGGCTAATAGATAGTTTATATTTTGTCATATTTTAATAGTTTTAACATTGAGTTTATATTTAAGGTTAAAGACAAAACTTGTAAGTTATGGCATAATACTTAACATTTGGTTTTTATCATATTAAAGAATATTGTACTACATTTTTGTTAATTATCCTAGTCTTATGGTTTAACAAGATTAGTAATAGGTAATTAGTTGTTGATGTCTTTTTTCTTAATTTTCTTTTCTCTCTCTCATTGATTGAGCCTAGTTTAAATTTCTATATCATTTGTTACAATCTCTTTGTCTTATCCATCCTTTTATCTTATTTATTTTCTTTCCTAATATGATAACTTATTAGGAAGTTGTCTCGTTGAACCTTTCTTTATCTTGTCTGCCTTTCCACCCGTCACTACCATCTATTCTTCAATTTATCTCCCCTTTTTGGTTCTTATGGCAACATTTTCTTTGGCTTTTTTCTTTCTTATTGCCACTCCCTTAGATTCCTTGTGTAATTCCTTATTGTCCATATATACCTTGTTGCTTCTTCCCTTCCTTAAGTTGCTCTTGATGTAAATAAGGGTTCTCTTTTAGTTAAGAACTTTTTTATAGTTGATTTTACACCTTTTTTAAACTCAAAATAACAATACTTCAGTTTTAAGCAAGATTTTATGGTCCAAGGTAATAAGGGAGAAAAATCTACCTTTTAATTGAGATTTATACCTCCTATGATAAGATATAGGAAAATTATAGCTTCTCCTCAGTATAGATATGGGGTTTTAGTATATAAGTGAAATAGCATTGTTTCTCCTAAATTAACAATATGGTTTAAAGCTTAATAAAGGAGGTCAAAAGGTAGCTCCATCGAGCACTAATATTCATAATATACCACTTGAATATTAATATGCTAATATACTGAATTATCTATCTAGTGTAATAAAAATTAATATATGTATAGATGAACCAATAACGTCTTTTAATTATCTAGGATATGCTCATCTTTGCATTGAAATCAATGTACACAATGAGTTTCCAAAAGTTATTGAGGTGAACAAACTAGATGATGAAGGAAATCTAACTTTTTTACTAGTCAATATCTTTTACAAATAAGCTAACATTTAAACAAAAAAATATGGAAAGCCATTGACAATTTTTTTCAACATGTGAATATCTTGGACTAATAGGGAATTTCTCAAATAATGTTTAGAACATGGTACCAAACTTATAGAGGGAATAACAACTAAATCAAATGTTCAAAAGAATTCAAATAGTAAATCTCCTTGTTATAAGCCTCTAGAACCTTCTAGTAAAGTGAATGAGGAGGTGGGGGATTGTGAGATTGATGCTTCACCTAATAATAAAGCCATTATATGAGATAAAACAAATGATGATATCTTTAACTCCCCTTAGCCGTCTTCAAACCTTGATAAGGAATATAACTATGAGCTTATCTATAACAAAAAGCTGTAATTAGGTGAATTTGTGGAAGTCTTTTGGTCCAATAAAGTTAGAATGAAAGTTGATGACAAAATAAAGAAAAGTGAAAATTAGGATTAATCCTAATATATGATCAAAGGTTGTTTCCTTGTCATGTTGTCCTAGTAACTCTCCACCATTCTAAATAAATCTCCCTATTTGTTTAAAAACCATTACACAAACTTCTCATTTGGCATTGCCACTCACAAAAAGTCTTTTCCTTTAACAATTATAATTCTTCATGCTACATTACTCGCTTTATTTCACCTAACTTAAGGTTAGCTTTGAGATCAACTTTTAGGCTTCTTACCAAATCTTGGATTCTTTTACAATACCTTTCATTAATCCACTCAAGATATTGGATTCTCTAATGCTCATTTTATTTTCTCATTAATTTCTTCTAGCTTTTGAATTTTATAGCTCATATCCTCATTAGGCTTCTTTAGCTTTTAATTGGTTTCTTATAGATGTTGACTAGTTCAGTTCAAGTTTCTTCAATCTCTCCTTGATCCATTTAGTTTTAACTACATTTGATCAATTTAAATGTAGTTCATCTTTAAATCATGCTCTAACCCATCCTGTTTTTTGCCAACTTAACATATATTTGTGTTATTATGCCTTATCTATTTTAATCTTTTGCTCTGTGAAAAACCTTTTATATTTAAGGATCTCAACATGCATTTCTTAACCTAAGAGTTTTGACTTTGTATTTCCTATTTCTAAGAATCCTACTATATTTCCAATTTTTCAAGCCTTCTTTCCATATTGATATTTCTTTCTTTATCTTTTCATTCTTATATTTCAGTCCATATATCTCTTCTTAAATTCTTATTTGAAAAATGAGAGAAGATCTTGTTTAGTATTTTTTTTATATGGGGTTGTGATCTTTTTGCAAATAATAGGGAGCTTAAAAAATCACTTTCCTTTAACCATGCCATATATCATAAGTTAGGCTAATGTTTTTCTACTTTTATCTTTATTTTTATTGGAGACTATTTCCATTTAGTAAGTTGTGTCCATATCTTCCAATCTCGACCATTAATTTCAAAAAATCCAATATACCAAAGTTAGAGATTTTGTTTTCCTCCTAGACACAAAAGAGTATCAATTCATGATGCAAATGTTAAATTAATAAGGCAATGTAAGATGTTTTCAAATTCTTCTCCTTTCTACCTCAGTATAATGATTAATAAAAGGTGTGACATCATTTTGGAGCTTTCTTTACTACATTTCATGCTATCTTATACCACATTTTCTACTAAACAATGTATTTTATTTCAATTTATTCTCCTCTATTCATAAATTGATATTTAACCAATTGCGTTTCCTCTTCAAAAAGGTTGAACTTTATTATAGCTTAATGTTTTGATGTTTTCTAAATTAAAAGTTTTCTCTTTAACAATATTGTTACTCCCAAGCTAAGGTAAGTGCACCTATAATTAAATAGTAATTAAGTAATGAATAAAATGTCAATCCCATGAGAAAGCAATACAGATTTAGAATAATACTATATTATTAACTAAAGATATTAGTTTTAAATTTATTAAATTTAAAAAATAAAAAATCCTATAAAGAGTTTACATTCATTAGAATGAAATTAAAGAAAGAAATCAAATATAAATAAACACCTAAATAAGACTCTTCCTAAGGTTATCTTTTCAATCATGATTTAATATATCAAGGAAGTTTTTATTAACTAGATTAGAGAAATTTCATAACTTATAAAATTGCTTTCAAAACTTACAACCACCTTTTCTTAAGTTAATTAACTAAAATATTTGTTTAATTAAAACCTTAAGAATGCATTAGGATTTATAACATTCTACGAAAAGTATGATCCTATGATGTTCAACTAGCAGAGCTTAGCTGGCCTTCGAAGCTATCATTTTAAAGAGTAGTTTAGTCCTTGTTTCTATCTAGCTTTCCCGCGTACATCACGTTTAGTAATTGATTTCCTACCTTTCCTTCTGCTAAAAGCTGCCTTACCCTTTCTAGCTACAATCCTATTTATACAAACTGCTATGTCTGAGGCATTCCCTCCTTTACCCCTTAAAATATTCTATCTTCTCTTTCTCACTCTAATTCTTCCCGCTTACCAGATAATGTTACACTTCAAGAGAATAGATCTTCTCCTATTTGAAGCTGGAGACAAGTTTTTAGAGATTAAGTTGAGCTTACTCTACAATATTTCACTCCTAATATGTAGGATGGGAAAACAATTATTGCACCAAATTTAGAGATCCTTTAAGTTGGAGCTTACAGTTGGCAATCTATTATTGTTGGATTCTTTATAGATCAAAGGCCTCTATTTCCTATCATACATGGATGGGCAGCTAGTCAGTGGAAAAAACAAAGGTCTTAATAAGGAATTACTATTTGAAGAAAATTTTATTTACCTTCTAATCTCATGATGAAGCCAACAGGTTAAGGAGGGTCCATAACATATTGCTTATTTCCATTGTTTTTACAAAACTAGTAACCTATTATTTGACTGGAGAATGTTAAAATCCACAATATTCCCCTCTAGATTAACATTTATAATATAACTTTAGAGTATTAGACTACTCAAGGTATTAGCTTATTGGCTAGCTATATAAGGAAACCCATGCGAATGTATGAAAACACAACTAAGAGGAAGAGGGTTAGTTATGCTAAAATCTGTGTAAGTGTGGACATCACTAAGGAATTTCCTGACATCATCCCTATTATGCGATTGGGGTTGGATAATAACTTGATTAAGGATAGTGTTCTAGTATATTATCATTGGAAGCCATCTCCTAAGATACAAGGGAAAATATAGAATCGATAGGGAGACTATATGGGAGAGGTGATTATTCATTTCCCCAAATAAAATTCCAACCTTTAAAAGTAGCTCAATAATAGATTAATCAAATGTACTTAATGTTAGGATAGAAGAATTCGTGAGCTCTCCTGAGACTCCTTAAGCCAACTTTTCCAAGGGAGAGAGTATTTCAAATGAAGGTTAAATTAAGGATAATAAATCCCCACCTAAGGATTATACTCCAAATGTTTCTAACATTGTTAACTTGGTTGAGAAGGAGGGAAGAGAATCAGTTTGTAGAGGTGATAAACATGAAAATCCAAAGGAGTAGGAAAAAAGGCTCCAAAGGTAAAAATAAAGCTTCATGTCAATAGTTACATAGAATGTATATAGATTGAAATGCTAAAATAAACTTAACACTTTGTGGGATTTTGTTAGGAGGATGAAACCTTAAGTTATAGATCTTTTAGAAACTAAGATAAAGATGGAAAATATAAATAAATTGAAGGGATTAGGAACCTAATGGAAAATCTTTCTAATCATCAATTCCATAGCGATGGATTGTTGTAATTTATAATATCAACTATTTAGAAGCTGAGGAACTGTATTCTAATGAGCAACTCATCTGTATTTTCTTTAGGAAGGAGCTATTATCTGTTCCAATTTTTTTTCTATAGATTCAACCTAGTGATTCAAAGATATCCTTTTAGGCTAAAAAACCATTTGGTTAACACTGAGGAGGCTATCAAAGCTGGGCTAGATTTCATAGTATATGGAACTAAGTATTTCATTTGTCTTTATAAACTAAAGGCCATCAAGGTTGTCTTAAAAAGGCTAAACTCTAACAAGTTTCCTGATATTTAAGCAGTAGTGGACAATGCCAACGATAAGTTGGACACATTTCAATTTCTACTCTTTTTGTCTCTTAGTGATTACAACCTTCATTGAAGAGAAAAATTAGACTTTCAGAATTACATTAAAGCTATTGATATTCATTCCTCCTTGATTCAACAAAGAGTTAGGGTTAATTGGGTTAAGGATGGTGATAGAATACTAAATTCTTTTAAAATTCCGTAGTTAAAAGGAGCAATATTAACAAATTCTACTATATCAAAGTTATGGATGGTAAATTATTAATTGATAAAGACAATATTCTCAGGAAATTTGCTGAGTTATATATATTTTTAATTAGAACTTCCTTGGAATCTACCTCTCTATTAAGAACTTGCATTCCATCATCATTAACAAAATATCTAATGACGATTTAATGGAACTCATTAAACTAGTGAAGGATAAAGATATAGATGATACTGTTTTCCACTTGAATGGTATGAAGGCCTCTAGTCCTAATGGTTTTAATGGTTTCTTCTACTAGAAATCTTGGCCTATGATTGGTCAACTAATTAGAGAAGCGATTCATGTATTCTTTATTAGTGGTATGTTTTGGATGGAAATTAATTGAATCTCAAAGGACTAGGTCAATATTAATTATTCGTAAGTGCACAGGTCGATCCTATAAAGACTTTAAATACTAGTAGTTACCGTTTTTATATTATCTAGCCTAAAAATTATATTTTGGATTTGAATTAAAAATAAACTAAACAAATAAACTAAATTAAGGTTAAACAAATATGGATAAGTAAAATATGCAGAAAAGTTAGTATCAAATACTAGTATCTAGGTTATGAATCCCCCTTAAAATCTTTAGATATTATTAACCTTTTATTATGCAATTATATTATTGATTATTGGACCATGAAAATTACTATCTTATGCTACTAACTCTTTTGAGACTATTAACAACTAATCTATCAGTTGATTAACATAAAATTTTCCTGGGATTGCTTTATCGATTTATGAATTCTGCCATTAGGTTTGATCCTAACCTAGAGGATTTATATTGGCCTATCCCTAGGTTTGCATGAAACTCCTTTCAATTATGGTAGATCTATTCAATCAAGAGGATTTCTCAATCTCAATTATATGAAATCAAATTATGCTATAATATATTAGAATAAGAGTAAAATACATAATTGAATCGCAGTAATCAATCAATATAATTGCTTT
>JAOTJB010334126.1:0-13027 GCA_027123815.1 Erythroxylum minutifolium
ATTATGAATTGTTGTGAATGATATTGGATTGGAATTGTGTTGAAAATGAAGTAGAAGAGATGGGTTAGTGATAAGATATGTGAAAGGTCGGAAGTAAGAAGATGGAAAATGTCCCGAAACACGTTTTCGGAATGAGTTTCTAGACATTTTTGCCACAGCAAACTTCTAGGTTTCTCCGCAGTGACACAAAACATGTTCTAAGAGTTGGTTTTTGGACAATTTCACCGCAGCGAACTTGGTTTTGCCATGGCAAACTCAGACAATTTCGCTGCGGCAAACTTGGTTTTTCGCCGCAGCGAACTTTCCAGCACAGAACATGCTTTGGTATTTTAATCATACCTTTTGGTGTAGTTATCCAAATGGACTGATTTTTAATTTTTTGTAAAATAGAGACATAGGGATACAGCCTGTATGATGAAATGGAGTTCTAATTCAGTCTCTAAGGATTTTTAAAGTTAGATGGATGTTGAGTATAGAATGTTGTTTTAGTATAAGAATAACCTGAAAATGTTTGGGGCTTAACTTTTAGAGTACTGAACCAAATTGAATGATTTTAGTGTTATTGGAAACTTAAGACAATGGGGAATATTTATCTAGAAGAGAGTGTTATCAAATTTTGTCATTTACTTGATCAAAATGATCATGGAAAAAATTAACCCGAAGGTTTGGATTTATGGAATGATTTTGGTTCATGAAGCTTAGGAAATGCATGCGTTTAAGTACTCTAAAATCATTTCAGTTAATGTATTTCTTAGGGTTCTCAAATTAGAATTCCTATTGAAAATTAGGATTTTTGTTATTATTAAAGGAAATCAAGAAGGTGATCAAGTGAGGCAAGAGGAGCAAGACCAAAGACATCCCTGTGCAAGTTTATAAGTAAGGAATTCAAGGTAGGTACATTTTTATAATAGAGTAAATAAGCCACTCATTATTTTCTTTCAATCAAGAAAGCTAGTTGGTTTCAATCGCATCATAGATGTTGCATTTATTTGCTCTTGGTTGGATTGTGAAATTGTTATATGATTGCTACATGAATTATGTTGATGAGTTATGAAAAGATTTTAAAAATGATTCTTTCTGAAAGGATGCAAGTTTATGAAATCAGGTTTTTAGAAATGTTCTTTTTGAAATATCTCATGTGCATGAAAAACAAGTTTCCAACAAGATGCCATTTGGGCAAACGATTTTCGATTCATGAATTACATGTTATGTGGGTTTGGTGTAATTCATTCAAGAATGTCACGTGCACGTTGACCAAGAAAAGGCTTCTCCCACTTGCCTGCTAGTGGCACGGAGCTCCTTCATAGACTCCCTCATATTTACGTCTGTGTAAGAGCATCATATGGAATTGAGATAGTACATCAAGTTTTACTACTACACAAGACCATTAAGTGGAAATGTGTAGTTCGTCATGTTCATGGATTTACCCAAACTATTCTGATGTGCTTATGTGCTTTTGAAATGTTAGGAAGTTTGATGCATACATGATTTATAATTGCTCATGAACTGTTTGATATAAGTGAGAATTTTGAGAAATTAGTGTAATTTTCATACGAAATTATTATGGTTTCCAAATGTATAATGGCAATGAGTTTTGAAAATAGTTTTTGCTTGTTTCTCGATTATAAATCTGTTACCCACGAGCTTCAAGCTCACCCCCTCCCATTTCGTCCCATCTTCAAGTGAAGAGCAAGAGATCGAGTAGTCAAGAGTCAAGGCATCACTCCAGATTGCATGTTTTGTTTTGTTAGTTTTTGAAGTTAGATATGTAAAACGATGCTTTAGTCGCATTTTGAGCGATTCTAGTTTTTATAAACTTTGTATTTTGGATTATGTTATAAGGGGGCTAGAAATGTCCACTAAAGCGTTGCAAAACTCCTATTTTTGATATTAATGAAGTATATGTTGGTTTTGTATATGATTCTCCTTATGTTTTTACAATGTATTCGATTTTGGAAATGAGATTAAGATTTTGAGAGTTTGTTTGTGGTTAGGTTCTTCTCAATTTTTGTTTTTGGGTTGTACAAATGAATGTGGTTGAAAGATTTTAAGTTTGCATTTAGTAATATAGGACATCTTGGGTTGAGGGTTCAGTCTAAAGGGGTTTTCGCCACGGTGTAATTCACCCGAAAGGTCAGTAAGGTTTACTCACATATGTTCGCCGTGGCGAGACCAAGAGGTCGCTGCGGTGAAAATAAAATTTTGGGTTTGTCGCGGCAAAGTTCAATATGTCCGTCACGGCGTAAAATTCCCGAAGGGTTCAGGGTATTTTTCCCACATAAGTTCGCCGCGACGAAGCCCGCCTTTGCTTCCGAATAATTTTTCTTTCAAATCTCCAACTTCTAAGCCCTCCTCCACACTCAAGCTCCACGATCCCAAGTCTGATGTTAGGCTCTGGAAACGAGGTCCAACATGATTATATTGTCATTTGTGTGCTTTTTGACTTATCGAACACTAAAATTTTGGATGATCATAGTGATTTTTATGTGGATGATTATTGGAAAATTCTTATGGGTGAAAACAATTTTGGCTTTAGGAATGCTCCTAACACTTTGATACGTAGCATCGAGCACTTACTTCTTCATAAGTTTATGTGCCTATTGGTTTTTATCAAAACTGAAAGCAACAAATGCTCAGCTAAGGAACTTTTCTTCCTTTGATATATGGAACGAAAAATCAAAATAAATACCCCTTATCAGATTTTTCGATCTATTTTGAGTTACGTTACTAAGAAAATATCATATTTTGGCATGTCATACATTATTACAACTTTGGATTTATATTACAATCTTGATGTGGATAGTGTGCATACGGCTAGATATGATGTGTTTAATGTCCCTTATTTGAGACACTATGAAATTTTGGAGCCCCATTCTATGGTGCTTTGAAATCCTCATACATGCAATGCTGTTAAGAATCAGAAGAGCAAGGATGCAGCCACTTCTCAACCATCCACATCTCAGGCACCCCCAGAGCCCCAAGAAGAAGTTGTTGAAGAGGAATCAACTATAGCAGCAAAGGTCGACAAATTCTAGCAAATCCTCAACCAAATGGCCTCTAACCACCAATAAATGAAGTTGTAAATTAATGAGCTCGACACCCATATGAGACAAGTGCATAAGGAGCAGAGGTACATCAAGAAGAAATTTCTCAAGTTCATCCAGAGGAATAACATTGAAGTCCCTTCTCCTATGCCTTCACTACCACAATTTCCATGAGCTTTCTTACCCTTTACTTTTTATATTATTTTATTTACCTTGTTAGTTGTTTTGTTTGTTTGTTTAGTTTTATGTTATTTTACCTTATTTTGTGGTTGACTTGTCACATTATGGACAATGTATTATCTAAGTGTGGGGAGGTGACATTTGCTTTGTCAATTGCATTGTTTTAGTTTATTTTAGTCACTATTTGCATTTTGTTAATTAGGATGCATGTTTTGGGCATATTAGTTTGTTTTAGGTTGTTTTGTGTTTGGAACCACACTTGAATCATTTTGATTTATTTTGCGATGAGATTCTGTCACAGTAGTTAGAATGAGATTGAATGTATGCTTGAACTTGGATTAGGCTACTTGAGTAGAGAGTGAACCATTTTGAGTGAAGAAAAGTAGTTGGTTGCATAAGCCTACTCACAATTTGACACTCGAGTAAGGAGGTAGTGTAGAGATGCATAATGAATTTTCATTTGAACCAATATGAGGATTGAGCCTATATGACTCCATTTATAGTCATTTTATTTCTTTGTTTGTGTGATGTTTCCTTAGGTTATTACCTTCAGAACTTGCGTTGAATCAGGTTGAGTCTACTGGATGCATGCTTAATAGAGATGATTAAGGCCCTTTTCGTGTTAACCTTTTGCCTAAATGACCTACCTTTTATTATCCATTGTTATCCCCGTTGAGCCTTAACCCTTTTGTTTCTTAAAAATACCCCACATTTTAGAACCTAAAGCCCAATTAACCTACCTATTCACAAGCTTAGTAGAGTATTAAGTGATGCATTAGTTTACGATTTTTGCCACAATTTTTTTCCGAGATGAGTTGAGTACTACTACTACTCTTGGATCACATTGTATTTTTTTTCTATTTTGTTCATTTTTTCTTACATGTTATTAAAAAACGAGAAAAAAGAAGAACATTTAAGTAGCATCAATAATTACGGAATAGTAGTATATTTACATTTGTGTATCTCAGAAATATGTTTTGTTATCCCTTAGTTCACTTATTAATTTATGAATGCTTGTGTTAAACCCTTTACCCTTTTTACCCACCTTAACCTTCACCACATTACAACCTGAAGCAAGTCCTTTTGATATATTTATGTATGTAATCATTGTAGAGGAGAATTGGTGTATTAGCAAGCCTATGGTAGTGTAGTTTCCTATAAGGAGCTCGAGCAAAACACTAACCATCAAACACTTGAGAGAAATGAGTGAAACCGTGAGGAAGATTCATTTTGTGTTTATACTGATCTTTGAGTGATGGTGCCATAAGTTAAGTTTGTTTATGTACACTGATGAAAAGTACTCGTGATATGTGTAGTAGCTTGACATTTGAGTTGGTCAAAATTTGAGGGATTGCATATTTTGATCTTTGTGAAGATGAAGTGATGGAATTGATTGTTTGTGTTTGATTTTGCTTGAGGACAAGCAAAGATTTAAGTGTGGGGAAGTTAATAGTTGTGCACTAGTGTGTATTTTTCTAAGTATTTAGCATGTGTTTCTTGCATAATAGGTTATTATTGTTCTATTTTAGGGTTTATTTTGTATGTTTTTGTTTAGTTTGATCTTCATTGTTGTTCTTTTATAGTTGATGTTGATTTAAGGTAATAATTGATCATTTTGATGTAGAAATGGAGGGTGGCCACCTTTATGGTTGAGCTAGAGACCGATAGAGGATAAGAGAAATGGAGGAATTATAATACAAGAACCCACGATTGTGGGAAATCATGCTAATTCCCATGATTGTGGGATACCTAGCCTAAAGATACACGTGGGGTTCACTTATTTGTTAGGTTTCGTGACTATAGAAGGACATAGACCCCTAGGGCTGAGAAGAGCATCATGGAGACTTGCCTCTTTGAGTAAAAACACAGGTTTAGAGTCTTAAGAAAGGTAGAGAATCAAGGTTTTTCATTCTAAATTGGGAAAAGAGCACAGTAACGCCAAATTTTCCAAATTCGGTCAAAGAAGAGGAGGAGTTTGCTTCATTTAGTTTTCTTTCTTTTTTTTCTTATGGCATTTGTATTATGGATTATTTGATTGTTGGGGATGTTGATGACATCATGAGTGGTTGAGTTATTTGTAGAGATTTCTTTTGAATTATTTATTAAACTCCTATTTTGTTGAATTGAATGAATGATGTTTTTGATGAATGTTAAATTTATACTTTGCAACATATTGAGAGATTGAGTTGGTTAATTTATGTAGGGTTGTATAATGAGTATACAATTGGCGCCCTATAGACCTACATTTATTAAGTTAATTGATTAGTTGAGAGAGATCTTGGCTAATTAGTTGATCATCTATAGGATAACTTCATAATTAGTTGAATTGGTGGATTGATTTTATAGATTAAGAGATTGCTTAATCATCTCTATTTAATTTGGTTAGGGACAATTAATTACACCTTGAGAGAGGGTAGTTAATACATTAGGACATTTTAGGTGAGGCACAATTCAATTAACACAATAAGAGGGAGATAAGATAGGGAAAAAGTGATCTCTATTTATTAAAATCTTGAATTACAAGTTTCTGAACTTTTGCATTTTAAATTGTTCATTATTAGTTGTTTGATTTAGTTTAATTTTTCAATTTATATTCATTAAAATTGGTTCTTAAAAAAAAGAACAATCTGAACAATTCTTATGAGATCGATATCTGCTTTTTACTACAAGTTGCGACCCGTATACTTGCAAATTTGAGCGTATAACTAGTAGTTTGTTTTGCAATCAACACATTTAGATTTGGCTCGTTCACTGTTATACAAAATGTGCTACTAACTAGAAAGGCTTGGAAGATTTTCAGTGATAAGGAATACCTTTTGTCTAAATGGATCAATAAGTACTACATTAAAGATTCCAAGTTTTGGTGGACAAAAGATAGTAGAGATCATTCCTAGATTTTTACCCAAATCCTAAGGTACAAGTCAAGATTGGGAATAGTAAGAATACCTAATTTTGGTATGACAGTTGGTCACCACAGAGTCCTCTTTATAATAGACATGAATTTCTAACCATCTTTAACATATTCTCCAAAGAGGATAGAGTTGAAGCAATTATTCAAAATAATGGCGGTATACTAATTTTAGGGATGCTTTTGTATTGCAGAGCATTCATCCTCAGTGCAGTCCAAACCAGTTAAGGGATTACAAACTATTATGGATGGGGAACAACTCTTATAGTTTACAAGCAAATCTTGTCTTCAAATATACAAAGCTCACTCTACCAATGTTATTTGGTACAACCTGATCTGGAAGAAATTCCTAATACCTAAATCTTCTTATTTGGTGGTTAAGAATAGGATTAGGAATAAAGAAAGATGTTTAGAGGTGATTAACCCTTTATGTTTATTCTGCCATAGAATTCCTAAAACTAGAGAAGAACATCCATTCTTCCAATGCAATTACATTGAAAACATTTGGATTAGAATCCAACTCCTCTTTCATATTCAAGGACCACTTACGGTTTGGCTTGAATTACTAATTTGGATTGTGAAAAAAGTTAAAAACCTAAAGCAAGATGGGATTCTTCTAAAGACTACCTCTTCATGTAGTATATATGTAATTTGATTGGAGCAGGATTACAAACTTCACAAATCCCAACCTTGCTTATCACAGGAACTTAGTAGCATCAAGTTGATGGATATATTAAGTCTTTGGGTTAGAGAAATTATGCTAGTGCTTAACAAAGAGGCAACCTTAAGCCCCTCCATGCATCACATTTGGAGCATTTAAGAGGTTACTTCCAAGCCTAGTTCTAAGATTCATAGAACATTTGAAGCGAGAGGAATACCTATATATAGAAGAAGATAATAGAATAGACTCTTTTGAAATTTAATAGGGTTACCTAGTCCTCATAAAAGTTAGATGCATCAGAATCCTAAAAACAACACCGAAGAATGACATTTTCATAGAGTAAATTAAAACCTAATTAAAATTTGACATAAAGGTTAAGGAACTACCAAATTCAATGGAGTCATAAACCCTCATCAACCTTTCCCTTATCATGCTAGTATGTTATAGGGGCTTGAAGCTTCTCTTCCTCAATGGAGAAGAAGGAATGATGGTTAAATTAGGTATTTTGACCTGATGCTGAGGCCTAATATATGTGGTTATTATGGATCAAGGTAAATGGGAATGTCTTACACTTGTATAGATTTAAGGATGCCAGATGTAAGCATGAGGCGTGATGGTTCCAGATATTAAGTTGCATAAATAGGAGCATAATGTTGCTTATTTTATTTGTTAGTGTTATTAGTACATGTAGATGCTAATGTTATATTTGGAGTTTAGGCCAATGTTTCTGCTCTAGATGAGTTAAACATATATTGATTGCAACCTAATTTGAAGCCATTTTAATGGAATTCAATTTATTTTCCAAAAAAAGTACTAGATATAAACCTAAAAATACGAATTATTAAACACCTATTAATTTTTCAGCTTGAATTATAAAAAAGAATATAAATGGTTATTCTACCTCTTGAAGCTTCTCACAAAATCCTTATTCTTTACTAATTCTAATATGGGATTCCCATCTTCGCACTCTATTCCTTGATGTCTTTTCTCTTATAATTCCCAACTTATAACTTGATTTATGCTTGATGGAGAACTCAACTTGTTTTTTTTTTCTTACTATCACCTATCTTTGAATTATTAGTGTAATTATAAGATTTATATTATGGATTTTGATAGACTTGTTTACTTTGCCCCTTCCTGAATCCTATTACTAGTTGTTCATGGCCATTTCTTTTATTAGTTATGGAGAAACTTCCAAAATTTTGTTATTAAACATTTTATCTATTGCATCATCCATCATCTATCTTTTAAAGTTCACTAGACCATTATAAAATGTCTAGACTTGAATCCATATTATAACGTCGTGGTGTGGACACTTCCTTAATAGATCTTTATATCTCTCTCATGTTTAATATAAGGTGCCATTATCAAACTAATCGAAGGAAGAGAAATCAATCCTTATTTTTGCTATCTTTAATGGTGGAAAGTATTTGGCAAAAATCTTGTCTTCAAGAATCTAACAATTGTTGATTGATCCAACTGACAATAATTTAAGCTACTGCTTTTTCCAATCCCTCAGTCTGAATGAAAAAAAGTTTCGCTTAATGATTTTTTTCTGTTATTCCATTGATCTTAATTGTGTTACATATCTTTATGAAGTTGGAAATGTGTACAATGTGTTTCTCATAAATCCATCAAATTATACATTCTATTAGATTACACTGGGCTTAATCTCCAAACAGTTGGCATTTTTCTTTAGCCTTATAATACTTTATTATGTTCTTAAGAGATATAATTTAGCATACTCCATTTATTTCCTTTCTTCTTCCATATTTTTAGGTTTTAATTTAGTGTATCTCTTAATTCTTTTTTAATTCGTTCCCTTCAATTCTAATGCAAAATTCTATTAAATTTTATATCTTCTTTAAGAAATACAAATTATTGGCTTCTTGTTATATATCACAATGACTTATAGAATTAGAGTTAAAAAACAAAGAAAGTAAACTAAAAATAAGACATAAAAAATATATAAAAATAAAGTATTAAATAGAAATATAACAAAAATAAAATAAGGAATTAATTATACAAGACCAAAAAATATTTAATAGGTTTCCTAGGACTAGTTGCATCCCTATCAATGGCAATAAAAACTTGTTGTGAGTTATGTTAGTGCTAATGTACCTTTATGCTAATGCTACAAAAGTTCATATAAAAAATCAATCACTTACTAACTAGGAAAGTACATTTATCATTGTTAAGTAATATAATAATAAAACGGGATCAAGTCCCACGAAAAGGGGATGTAGATAGAAAATTTAGCATTATTCACTAGTACAAAGATAGTAAATAGAACTATTATTTTTATGACCTTTTGGAATAAAGAAACATAAAATAAACTAAACTAAACTATTGAGAAAATAATGATGTGTTTTAACCATAAGCTCACAACATAGTGATAGTTATCACCGATGAGTATGGTTTCATCCTATAAGGTCTGGGATTATTAGTACAAACTATCTTTGTATTATCTAATTTAAATAAACAAGTGATTAAATTGGAAAAGGAAATTACTACAACATGTGAGCATGTTGGTTCTTATGTTGCCCCTATGATTAACAACATAGTACTATGTTGGTGTTGTGTTGTGATTCCTTCCTTTAAAATCATCCGAAAATCATTCCAAATCAACTCAAACTTACCCAAATTCATTCATTCTTTATTAGAGAGCTAGAATAAGTCTTGTAAATAAAACATAAGCTTAATTAAGTACCAATTCATATATAAATAATTATAATACAAGCTAAATATTCTATAAAATTATTTTGAAAACATAGTGTAATTCAAACTTATGAAATATTTAAGGAAATAAATAATAAGATAATTAATCAAAATAGAATGCAATAAAATGGCTATGCTTAGATTAGTACTTCCTTTAGTAGTACTTTTGGCTTTATGATTTAACTAAACCAGATTGGATATATTCTCTAGACATATGATTTTGCATATACTGAAATTCCATATATTCTCTCCAACTGGTTAATTCGTATCTCTATTAATGCTAACACCCTTTTGAATGCATTATGGTTTATGAAATTTTATAGAAGTTTTGACACTCTCACTAGAAAGATCTCATAGGTCTCTATCGAGTACCCTATTTAATCCCCTTTCTTAAACTATGATCCAATTTTAAGTAGACTCTCTCAAGTTATCCATAAGTGAAATGAGATTAGATTTATTTGCTAATATGAATAAATAGGTATTAAAACCAGTAAATAGAAATATATTCCATATCTATTAAATTAAATCAGTCCATATAAAAATAACTACTAATTTTTTCATTGTCTAAATGTAGATGTCTTTAGCCATAAAAATTATTCAAAATAGTGAAATTAAAAGGAAAGAATAAAGAATCATGATATAAGTAAACCTAGATGAACTAAATTCTACAAATAGATTAATCCATTTAAATGATGTCTAGAACTTGATTCTTTAATTAAAAAAATCAATCATTTAAAGGTTAGAGAAGCATTCTGATGGCTAACCCTAGCTTTTAGAGAGAAAAAGATGTTTCTTGCATGTTTTTTCTCTAAAAGACAACTAAAATTCCATAAAACTATGGTTTCCATCCTTAGATACATTTTGTTCAGCTCAAGACACTATTTGTCCCACAATTTTTTATAAACTAATCATTTGGTGTTAGTTGTTAACTTCCAGTTTTACAATGTGGGTGAACATATCTACAGAAACATTGTAGTGGGCCAAACATAATTACAAAGTTGTCAAAGGAATCAGACCAAGTAAAACCTTAATTCCCTTTTCATTTCCTCTTTGCTTTTAACCTAATTTGGAGCTCCTTAGTACCATTCAGGCCAAATCCTTATTCATTTGAGGGTATCTTCATATTGGTTAGGGTTCTTTGCTTTGTTATCTTATAGATGGATTCTAGGGCAATGATGTCTCTCTACTTCCCTTTCTCCACTTTTGGATTACACTATGGTGATACTAGTAAGGATTTCTCCTTTCTTGTTGCTACAATCTATTGAAATTGTCTTTGACTCACCATAAGATTGCTAATTGATTACTGCATTTCCTTACTTTACAGTTTATTAGCAACTGCTCTTTCACCCACTAAATAACTCATCTTTTACTTACCTAATTGACTTAAAGATATTTTTGAATACTCTTGCATCCCTTTCCTCCCAAATTTTATATATGTATGATTTGAATATAATTGTTATGAATATTTTATCAGTTGTTAACATATTAGAGGATAATATCAAGTATATGTAGTCTCAAAATTTATCTTTTATTTGCTTCATACCACTAATGTTCTTTTTGTGTTTCCATAACTGATATAAGAAAACTTTGTGTTCCACTGACTCATAGCTGCTCTAGCATAAAGAACACACCTTAAACATGTTGATGTGTTTGATTTGGTCCAATTTTCCCAACTTGCCCTTAACTTCTAGCCGTAGATGGAAGGACTCTCTTGGAATTAGATTTTGATTCCATAATAATTTTCTCCACCTTAGGATCATCATTTAACCTTAAGTTTCTCTGCTTAGGACTTACAAAAGAATTTTCTAACATTGTCAGCTAGCCACATATAATTGTCTTCCATTTTTGGGTTTGGGCTATAATTAGGTAGCCATTATTGGGGTAGTTAAAATGTGGGAAGTGGGTAGTTATAGCAAAAAGATGATACAATTAAAATTAAGAGGATTATAGATTCACTAGCACCTAGATTATGAAAAAAAATCCAGATGATAAAAAGTGTTTTTTTAGTTGTTTGTCCTCTAGACAATCTCCAGAGAGACAAAAAACTTAAAAACACTTTGTTATTAGTTTTCTAGCTTTCTTTTTGTTATGTATTCATATTTATTACTTTAAATTCCCTTTTTAGCTTGTAATTTCCCTTTACTTAAATCAAAGCATTTATTTAGTCCAAATCTTATTTCAACATGTCTTAGCATTTTGGTAGCTTATAATTTTGTGTTCTAAATTTTTTGAAGCCCACTTATATTATTGATAAGAAGTCGAGTAAAAATTTTAGGAGAATTCATCCTTAGTATAAAAGAATTCCAAATTAACACAAATAATTTAGCATGCCCAGTGGGACCTAATGTCACATATAAGAAATGGAAAAGAAATATGCTTCTAATCTTGGAGAAAGTAATCCTTACACTAGTAGGGATTGAATGCTTTGTATCTTAAATAATTGAGAATCTCAAGATGGTAGCCTTGCCTTCAACTAACTCTTATGTTAAAGAGAATCTCAAATCACTATAATGGAATGAAGTTGTTTGCATAAACAAAATTCCAGAATTGAAACCAGCATGACCTCTATAACTGAGGGAATCATAATATTGATAAAGAAGGTTTTCAGACATTCTACCTCTTTGGTATAGATTGCTAGTTAGAATTCTCCGACTTTAGCAAAGTAGATCACCGAAGGACTCTGGGGGCTTCTTACCTCTATTTTAATGAAGCTTAGGGAGTGCGGTTGTCTTCAAACTGCTTCTTATCTAGATGAAAGACATGTTCCTCCTCATAAAAAAGATGATGTTCCTTTAACACCTCTGCACCTTAATCCTAGAAATGGTTGACAAGCACTTAGGCCCTAAATTCTGGGTAGGTAAGAATTTGGTATAGAGGCTGAAACTAATGAACTATATTATTGTTTAAGGGGTAATATTACAGTTATAAAATGAAATCCTATTATTCTCCCTCCCTTATAAATGAGACTAAGTTAATATAAAAGCTATTCGAGAAGTTGTTCAAGAATTGTATAAGCTTGATTTAAGATAACTTGGCCATCCAAAATTCCATAAGCCTTATTTGGAGCATGTTGACCATGAGAATCCTTATCCTCGTGGCTATAGAATTCTTAAATTCAACATGTGTTCTAGTGAAGGTGGTTAATCAACCATTGAGCACATTATTAGATTTACTATACAATATAGAGAATTAGCTAATTATAAAAACTTCAATAATTCAAAGATTAGGATATTCCCAAATTCGTTAATAGGAAAAACCTTCTCTTAGTATGCTTTGTTTCCTAAAAACTCTATCCTTTCTTGGACTAAAACTGAAAATTGTTTCATACTGTTTTTTAGAATAAGTCCCAAGTGAGTATAGTTGAGTTTGTAGGATCGCATATGACCCAGGTATTCATAATACGCTGCGGAAAAGACCATAACACAACACAATGTATAATCGAAAACATACAAGATGCGCAAAATACCTTTTCTTTTGACACGGATTGGTGGTTGTTTTTCGGATTCGTAGACACTG